>CAWUFW010019982.1:0-166370 GCA_963921515.1 Calotriton arnoldi
GGGTTTTGAACCCGAAACCGGTCCCAGGATGCTTGTTTCCGGTCCAGGGAAGACATGGCTTGGCAGTTCGGGCTGGACTGTTCCCATGAGGCACAGGGTCAGACTGATTTGCATATGGCCATGTCTGAACTGGGGTGGTGGAGTGAGCTAAAGAATGATGATGGATTAAACCCAGATCAGTTGACTGGGGGTGAGTGTTTGATTTGCTCTAAGCGCTCCGTCCATCATCCCCTTTGGTATCGCTTTGTTCGCCTCTAGTTGGCAGGGTATGCCCAGACGTGGTCCCTTGCTCACTTTGCCACTGGATTCAAGATAGCCTGGCTGATGAGGGTTTTGAACCCGAAACCGGTCCCAGGATGCTTGTTTCCGGTCCAGGGAAGACATGGCTTGGCAGTTCGGGCTGGACTGTTCCCATGAGGCACAGGGTCAGACTGATTTGCATATGGCCATGTCTGAACTGGGGTGGTGGAGTGAGCTAAAGAATGATGATGGATTAAACCCAGATCAGTTGACTGGGGGTGAGTGTTTGATTTGCTCTAGCGCTCCGTCCATCATCCCCTTTGGTATCGCTTTGTTCGCCTCTAAGTTGGCAGGGTATGCCCAGACGTGGGTCCCTTGCTCACTTTGCCACTGGATTCAAGATAGCCTGGCTGATGAGGGTCTTTGAACCCGAAACCGGTCCCAGGATGCTTGTTTCCGGTCCAGGGAAGACATGGCTTGGCAGTTCGGGCTGGACTGTTCCCATGAGGCACAGGGTCAGACTGATTTGCATATGGCCATGTCTGAACTGGGGTGGTGGAGTGAGCTAAAGAATGATGATGGATTAAACCCAGATCAGTTGACTGGGGTGAGTGTTTGATTTGCTCTAACGCTCCGTCCATCATCCCCTTTGGTATCGCTTTGTTCGCCTCTAAGCTGGCAGGGTATGCCCAGACGTGGGTCCCTTGCTCACTTTGCCACTGGATTCAAGATAGCCTGGCTGATGAGGGTTTTGAACCCGAAACCGGTCCCAGGATGCTTGTTTCCCGGTCCAGGGAAGACATGGCTTGGCAGTTCGGGCTGGACTGTTCCCATGAGGCACAGGGTCAGACTGATTTGCATATGGCCATGTCTGAACTGGGGTGGTGGGAGTGAGCTAAAGAATGATGATGGATTAAACCCAGATCAGTTGACTGGGGGTGAGTGTTTGATTTGCTCTAACGCTCCGTCCATCATCCCCTTTGGTATCGCTTTGTTCCGCCCTAAGTTGGCAGGGCAGTGCCCAGACGTGGGTCCCTTGCTCACTTTGCCACTGGATTCAAGATAGCCTGGCTGATGAGGGTTTTGAACCCGAAACCGGTCCCAGGATGCTTGTTTCCGGTCCAGGGAAGACATGGCTTGGCAGTTCGGGCTGGACTGTTCCTCATGAGGCACAGGGTCAGACTGATTTGCATATGGCCATGTCTGAACTGGGGTGGTGGAGTGAGCTAAAGAATGATGATGGATTAAACCCAGATCAGTTGACTGGGGGTGAGTGTTTGATTTGCTCTAGCGCTCCGTCCATCATCCCTTTGGTATCGCTTTGTTCGCTCCTAAGTTGGCAGGGTATGCCCAGACGTGGGTCCCTTGCTCACTTTGCCACTGGATTCAAGATAGCCTGGCTGATGAGGGTTTGAACCCGAAACCGGTCCCAGGATGCTTGTTTCCGGTCCAGGGAAGACATGGCTTGGCAGTTCGGGCTGACTGTTCCCATGAGGCACAGGGTCAGACTGATTTGCATATGGCCATGTCTGAACTGGGGTGGTGGAGTGAGCTAAAGAATGATGATGGATTAAACCCAGATCAGTTGACTGGGGGTGAGTGTTTGATTTGCTCTAACGCTCCGTCCATCATCCCCTTTGGTATCGCTTGTTCGCCTCTAAGTTGGCAGGGTATGCCCAGACGTGGTCCCTTGCTCACTTTGCCACTGGATTCAAGATAGCCTGGCTGATGAGGGTTTTGAACCCGAAACCGGTCCCAGGATGCTTGTTTCCGGTCCAGGGAAGACATGGCTTGGCAGTTCGGGCTGGACTGTTCCCATGAGGCACAGGGTCAGGACTGATTTGCATATGGCCATGTCTGAACTGGGGTGGTGGAGTGAGCTAAAGAATGATGATGGGATTAAACCCAGATCAGTTGACTGGGGTGAGTGTTTGATTTGTCTCTAGCGCTCCGTCCATCATCCCCTTTGGTATCGCTTTGTTCGCCCTAAGTTGGCAGGGTATGCCCAGACGTGGGTCCCTTGCTCACTTTGCCACTGGATTCAAGATAGCCTGGCTGATGAGGGTTTTGAACCCGAAACCGGTCCCAGGATGCTTGTTTCCGGTCCAGGGAAGACATGGCTTGGCAGTTCGGGCTGGACTGTTCCTATGAGGCACAGGGTCAGACTGATTTGCATATGGCCATGTCTGAACTGGGGTGGTGGAGTGAGCTAAAGAATGATGATGGATTAAACCCAGATCAGTTGACTGGGGGTGAGTGTTTGATTTGCTCGCAGCGCTCCGTCCATCATCCCCTTTGGTATTGCTTTGTTCGCCCTAAGTTGGCAGGGTATGCCCAGACGTGGGTCCCTTGCTCACTTTGCCACTGGATTCAAGATAGCCTGGCTGATGAGGGTTTTGAACCCGAAACCGGTCCCAGGATGCTTGTTTCCGGTCCAGGGAAGACATGGCTTGGCAGTTCGGGCTGGACTGTTCCCATGAGGCACAGGGTCAGACTGATTTGCATATGGCCATGTCTGAACTGGGGTGGTGGAGTGAGCTAAAGAATGATGATGGATTAAACCCAGATCAGTTGACTGGGGGTGAGTGTTTGATTTGCTCTAACGCTCCGTCCATCATCCCCTTTGGTATCGCTTTGTTCGCCCCTAAGTTGGCAGGGTATGCCCAGACGTGGGTCCCTTGCTCACTTTGCCACTGGATTCAAGATAGCCTGGCTGATGAGGGTTTTGAACCCGAAACCGGTCCCAGGATGCTTGTTTCCGGTCCAGGGAGACATGGGCTTGGCAGTTCGGGCTGGACTGTTCCCATGAGGCACAGGGTCAGACTGATTTGGCATATGGCCATGTCTGAACTGGGGTGGTGGAGTGAGCTAAAGAATGATGATGGATTAAACCCAGATCAGTTGACTGGGGGTGAGTGTTTGATTTGCTCTAGCGCTCCGTCCATCATCCCCTTTGGCATCGCTTTGTTCGCCTCTAAGTTGGCAGGGTATGCCCAGACGTGGGTCCCTTGCTCACTTTGCCACTGGATTCAAGATAGCCTGGCTGATGAGGGTTTTGAACCCGAAACCGGTCCCAGGATGCTTGTTTCCGGTCCAGGGAAGATATGGCTTTGGCAGTTCGGGCTGGACTGTTCCCATGAGGCACAGGGTCAGACTGATTTGCATATGGCCATGTCTGAACTGGGGTGGTGGAGTGAGCTAAAGAATGATGATGGATTAAACCCAGATCAGTTGACTGGGGTGAGTGTTTGATTTGCTCTAGCGCTCCGTCCATCATCCCCTTTGGTATCGCTTTGTTCGCCCTAAGTTGGCAGGGTATGCCCAGACGTGGGTCCCTTGCTCACTTTGCCACTGGATTCAAGATAGCCTGGCTGATGAGGGTTTTGAACCCGAAACCGGTCCCAGGATGCTTGTTTCCGGTCCAGGGAAGACATGGCTTGGCAGTTCGGGCTGGACTGTTCCCATGAGGCACAGGGTCAGACTGATTTGCATATGGCCATGTCTGAACTGGGGTGGTGGAGTGAGCTAAAGAATGATGATGGATTAAACCCAGATCAGTTGACTGGGGTGAGTGTTTGATTTGCTCTAACGCTCCGTCCATCATCCCTTTGGTATCGCTTTGTTCGCCCTAAGTTGGCAGGGTATGCCCAGACGTGGGTCCCTTGCTCACTTTGCCACTGGATTCAAGATAGCCTGGCTGATGAGGGTTTTGAACCCGAAACCGGTCCCAGGATGCTTGTTTCCGGTCCAGGGAAGACATGGCTTGGCAAAGTTCGGGCTGGACTGTTCCCATGAGGCACAGGGTCAGACTGATTTGCATATGGCCATGTCTGAACTGGGGTGGTGGAGTGAGCTAAAGAATGATGATGGATTAAACCCAGATCAGTTGACTGGGGGTGAGTGTTTGATTTGCTCTAACGCTCCGTCCATCATCCCCTTTGGTATCGCTTTGTTCGCCCCTAAGTTGGCAGGGTATGCCCAGACGTGGGTCCCTTGCTCACTTTGCCACTGGATTCAAGATAGCCTGGTTGATGAGGGTTTTGAACCCGAAACCGGTCCCAGGATGCTTGTTTCCCGGTCCAGGGAAGACATGGCTTGGCAGTTCGGGCTGGACTGTTCCCATGAGGCACAGGGTCAGACTGATTTGCATATGGCCATGTCTGAACTGGGGTGGTGGAGTGAGCTAAAGAATGATGATGGATTAAACCCAGATCAGTTGACTGGGGGTGAGTGTTTGATTTGCTCTAACGCTCCGTCCATCATCCCCTTTGGTATCGCTTTGTTCGCTCCTAAGTTGGCAGGGTATGCCCAGACGTGGGTCCCTTGCTCACTTTGCCACTGGATTCAAGATAGCCTGGCTGATGAGGGTTTTGAACCCGAAACCGGTCCCAGGATGCTTGTTTCCGGTCCAGGGAAGACATGGCTTGGCAGTTCGGGCTGGACTGTTCCCATGAGGCACAGGGTCAGACTGATTTGCATATGGCCATGTCTGAACTGGGGTGGTGGAGTGAGCTAAAGAATGATGATGGATTAAACCCAGATCAGTTGACTGGGGGTGAGTGTTTGATTTGCTCTAACGCTCCGTCCATCATCCCCTTTGGTATCGCTTTGTTCGCCCTAAGCTGGCAGGGTATGCCCAGACGTGGGTCCCTTGCTCACTTTGCCACTGGATTCAAGATAGCCTGGCTGATGAGGGTTTTGAACCCGAAACCGGTCCCAGGATGAGCCTGGTTCCAGCCAGGCTAGCTTGAATCCAGTGGCACAGTGAGCAAGGGACCCACGTCTGGGCATACCCATCCCACTTAGGGCGAAAAGTGTTACAGCAAACAAATGATGGACGGAATGCTGACAGTGCAAACATTCTCCCCAGTCAAAAAGTCTGGGTTAAATCCATCGTTCTTTTGCCCACTACGCCACCCCAGTTTGGACCCAGCCATATGCAAATCAGTCTTAATCCTGTGCCCCATGGGAACAGTCCAGACCAAACTGCCAGGCCAGGTCCTCTCTGGACCGGAAACAAGCATCCTGGGACCGGTTTCAGAGTATGTCACCCTTCTTCAGCCAGGCTAGCTTGAATCCAGTGGCACAGTGAGCAAGGGACCCACGTCTGGGCATACCCATCCCACTTAGGGCGAAAAGTGTTATAGCAAAAAAATGATGGACGGAATGCTGACAATGCAAACATTCTCCCCCAGTCAAAAAATCTGGGTTAAATCCATCGTTCTTTTGCCCACTACGCCACCCCAGTTTGGACCCAGCCATATGCAAATCAGTCTTGACCCTGTGCCACATGAGAACAGTCCTGACCAAACTGCCAGGCAAGGTCCTCTCTGGACCGGAAACAAGGATGCTTTTTTTCCGGTCCAGGGAAGACATGGCTTGGCAGTTCGGGCTGGACTGTTCCCATGAGGCACAGGGTCAGACTGATTTGCATATGGCCATGTCTGAACTGGGGTGGTGGAGTGAGCTAAAGAATGATGATGGATTAAACCCAAATCAGTTGACTGGGGGTGAGTGTTTGATTTGCTCTAACGCTCCGTCCATTATCCCCTTTGGTATCGCTTTGTTCACCCTTTGTTGGCAGGGTATGCCCAGACGTGGGTCCCTTGCTCACTTTGCCACTGGATTCAAGATAGCCTGGCTGATGAGGGTTTTGAACCCGAAACCGGTCCCAGGATGCTTGTTTCCGGTCCAGGGAAGACATGGCTTGGCAGTTCGGGCTGGACTGTTCCCATGAGGCATAGGGTCAGACTGATTTGCATATGGCCATGTCTGAATTGGGGTGGTGGAGTGAGCTAAAGAATGATGATGGATTAAACCCAGATCAGTTGACTGGGGGTGAGTGTTTGATTTACTCTAACGCTCCATCCATCATCCCCTTTGGTATCGCTTTGTTCGCCCTTAGTTGGCAGGGTATGCCCAGACGTGGGTCCCTTGCTCACTTTGCCACTGGATTCAAGATAGCCTGGCTGATGAGGGTTTTGAACCCGAAACCGTTCCCAGGATGCTTGTTTCCGGTCCAGGGAAGACATGGCTTGGCAGTTCGGGCTGGACTGTTCCCATGAGGCACAGGGTCAGACTGATTTGCATATGGCCATGTCTGAACTGGGGTGGTGGAGTGAGCTAAAGAATGATGATGGATTAAACCCAGATCAGTTGACTGGGGGTGAGTGTTTGATTTGCTCTAACGTTCCATCCATCATCCCCTTTGGTATCGCTTTGTTCGCCCTTAGTTGGCAGGGTATGCCCAGACGTGGGTCTCTTGTTCACTTTGCCACTGGATTCAAGATAGCCTGGCTGATGAGGGTTTTGAACCCGAAACCGGTCCCAGGATGCTTGTTTCCGGTCCAGGGAAGACATGGCTTGGCAGTTCGGGCTGGACTGTTCCCATGAGGCACAGGGTCAGCCTGATTTGCATATGGCCATGTCTGAACTGGGGTGGTGGAGTGAGCTAAAGAATGATGATGGATTAAACCCAGATCAGTTGACTGGGGGTGAGTGTTTGATTTGCTCTAACTCTCCGTCCATCATCCCCTTTGGTATCGCTTTGTTCGCCCTTAGTTGGCAGGGTATTCCCAGACGTGGGTCCCTTGCTCACTTTGTCACTGGATTCAAGATAGCCTGGCTGATGAGGGTTTTGATCCTGAAACCGGTCCCAGGATGCTTGTTTCCGGTCCAGGGAAGACATGGCTTGGCAGTTCGGGCTGGACTGTTTCCATGAGGCACAGGGTCAGACTGATTTGCATATGGCCATGTCTGAACTGGGGTGGTGGAGTGAGCTAAAGAATGATGATGGATTAAACCCAGATCAGTTGACTGGGGGTGAGTGTTTGATTTGCTCTAATGCTCCATCCATCATCCCCTTTGGTATCGCTTTTTTCGCCCTTAGTTGGCAGGGTATGCCCAAACGTGGGTCCCTTGCTCACTTTGCCACTGGATTAAAGATAGCCTGGCTGATGAGGGTTTTGAACCCGAAACCGGTCCCAGGATGCTTGTTTCCGGTCCAGGGAAGACATGGCTTGGCAGTTCGGGCTGGACTGTTCCCATGAGGCATAGGGTCAGACTGATTTGTATATGGCCATGTCTGAACTGGGGTTGTGGAGTGAGCTAAAGAATGATGATGGATTAAACCCAGATCAGTTGACTGGGGGTGAGTGTTTGATTTGCTCTAACGCTCCGTCCATCATCCCCTTTGGTAGAGCACTGGTTATAGGCACCTCTTCCCATACCAATACACCAATGGGTTTTGATCCAGACAGATTTCTGTTGGGTCATCCAGATAGTCCTGGACCATCCTCTGAATGGTCATTGGAGCTGCAACTTGCTCAACCTCTTTGGCCTTCACGTCTGCATGGGACTTAAGATCTGCCATTTGAAACCAAGCCATTGCAAAGGTTAGGGCTGATGCTCCTGTGGTTGTGGTTGCTGCTGGTGTTGGCTGCTGTGAGCCAACAGCACTGCCCTCTTTAGAAGCTGAAGGCTGCGCCCCAGAAATTCTGGCCAGGAGTGGGCCTCTAATTCCCACTCATTCTTCTTTCAGGACGCTGGCTTGCTCAGCAATCCATGTCTTGTATTGTGAAACATCCCCTTCAGAAAAAGGAATGAAAGTGGCCAGTAATTGTTTGTTCCAAGAATTGTGAGACAGATATAATGTTTGATGACACAAAGGGGCCGATTCCGATTCGGGCCGGAAATCTCTCCGACCGAGCCGGACTCGGAGAGATTTCCGACTGATTCGGACTCTGGCAGCCCGACCGAACGAGTACGATGCGCACGTATGCCATCGGACTCGAGTCGGTCGGACTCCCATTTAAGTCAATGGGAGCCTGTCGTACAACGCATACGCGGGCTCCCATTGACTCAATGGGTGCGAGGCGGACAAGGGCGCCCCCTACAGCGTGTACGCGGTGAAGCGATTCGCGCCGTACACGCACAGGTAGGGGGGACCCATGGGTCCCCCCTGTGTGCGACTCGCACGGCTACGCATACAGGGGGGTCCGACACGGACCCCCAAAGTACGGCTCCGACTGCTCTTTCGAGCCGGAGTGCGCGGCTCGGTCGGACTGCTCGCGGCGCGCATCGTACTTACCCGGCCGGGGAACGTCTCCATTGCGCGGTGCGAATCGAGTCCGAGCGAGTCGGTCGGTGCGGTTCGACCCGGGAACGAGTCGGACGGAGCGGTCGGGAAATAGGGCTCCGAATCGGATCCGGTTAAGCCGAATCCGATTCGGAGCCCTACCGGCCGAGATCGGAATCGGCCCCAAAGTCTTTTTGCACCCTTGTATGATCAGCCAAATAAGGATTAAGGTCTCCACCAACTCATGCTCTTCTTTCTTTTTGTTCATACCTGCGTACATTTCAGACACATTCTTTAACTGTTCCTGTAGCATATGCATCAAAAGGATAGCTTGGCCCATCGTATTGTCCTCCTTGCTGACTTCTCATGTGAAAACCTCAAAAGGAAGCAGCCTCTGTCAAGCATTTGACAAGGTGCCATTTGTCCATCTCAATGATCATGCCTTTACCAGTTGCATCCCCTCATTGCATGACATAATCGTTGATCAGCCTGTACTGTTCAAACAGATGTTGCAACATGTAATAGGTCGAGTTCCAACATGTCGGCACCTCCTGAATGAGGGCTTTAACTGGCATTCTATTATCATGCTGAATTATCCTCAACGTCTTCCGGGCTTTAAAGCAATGTCTGAAATGAGTGCAGATTCTTCTGCAGGTGGACAGTAAGTTGCTGACTCAGTCTTCTTTTTTGAGAAAGTCCTGTACAACAATGTTGATGCAGTGTGCCAAACATGAGAGCCTTAAATAGCCACCATCTGCCATGGCCTTAACTATATTACTGCCATTGTCTGTGACAACAAATCCAATGTGAAGCCATCTGGTTGCAGCTATTCAAAGAGCTTGCTGCTAAAGTCTTCCAAGATATTTGCAGTTGTATGGGATTTTTCCATGCCGAACATGGCTACTGTTGCATGCTTCCAAGCACCATAAAAACATTCATCAGTGTCCAAACCTGAAGATATCACTCCTCTAGCCCCCACAAAAGAGATCCAGTGTGCAGTGATACACAAGTAATCAGTGGCTTGGCCACTGGTCCACATGTCTGTCAGGTGGATAGTGTGAACAGCGCTCTGCTGCAAAGCTTGTCCAACCAATTCCAGCACATCATGATGGAGCACTGTAACATCAACTCTGGCAAAATAGGTTTGGCTAGGAATCTTCCATTTTGGGCAGATGGCCGCCACAGATTCTAGAAAACCCACTTCTTCCACAAAAGAAAAAGGCCCAACGCTAACATTTTAGCAAGCTTCCCGCTGTACAAACGTGCCTTTGGTGGTTGCATTCATACTGCCCCTCCTGCCTAAACATGGAAGTAATAGTAGCCTGGAATGCTTTTTTTTCTGGTGCCTCTGATGCAAGTGACTTCTGGAGAGAAGAAGGTGGTCGACTCAGTGTGTGTCTCAGGGCGGTGACTCAATGCTGTTGCTGTGGTATCTCCATCTGACTCTGAGCCTTGTAGGCAATACTAGTACACTGCTGGGGACAGGGCTGCTTTGTGTAAAGATGTCACCCTCTTCTTCCTCATCACCTTCACCTTCTGCTGTGATTGGAGCAGATTTCCTGCTCTCATCACCTTTACCAACACCACCCGGAGCAATTTTTTTAAGGTATGCCTCCCACCGGATTGCGTGATGTTTTTTCATAAGGGTAATTTGGCCCCAGTACCATAGTGTCTACCAGGCTTACCCCATCCAACACTTGCATTGAAAACGGAGCATATGGCAATGTTAAGCTCCTGCTTGCTAACCATAAAGAAGTCTGAAACTGGGGAGGTCAACTTTTCATTGGGCCACTGGTGCCACTACCAATGCCCAAAGAAATGGTAGGTGGGCATGTCGATGTTTGCCTCTCTGCAGTGCATACTTCTACTGAGCTAGTTGTGGATGCAGGGGCCTTTCAAATATGGGAGCTGGCGGTGGTGGGGGTATCAGTGCCACATTCCTTGGAGTAGGTTGAGGAGGGGTAATGTTGGTCACCTCTGGGGCTGGGGTAGCATCCATGATGATGACTGGCTCAGCATTCTCCATTTTGTCATCCATAACTCTAAGACTTTCAGGAACTTTCCTTTTCCTGTGCTTCTACTGGTGTGTCTTGGACTGAGGCAGGTTCCAATCCACGTCCAGATCATCAGAAGGGGGGGCTTTAAGAAGATGCTAGAGTACCCTTCTTATTTCTTGCTGGAGATCAGGAAGCAAATGGATCTTCTGAAAGGGGGTGTTCTACTTGCTGAAAAGGAAGCCCAATCTCCTGGTCTGCTCCTAGTTCAGGAAGATCTACTATTGCTGGCTGTGGCTGTTGTTGTCCACTTTACTGAGTTTCCAGCAAGGATTGGGTGCTACTTCGCAAAAGAGATAAATCCAATTCAATGTCAGTGCCCGTCAGCATTGCCATGATTGCAGTGACTGCCTCTATGCTAGACATGGGCTTTGGCCTAGTTTGGGGTGGGGCCATTGGCGCAGGAGTGATGCTCCTAGCTTGCTCCCCGGAGGCTAGTACGGCATGCACACAACGTTGCCCGAAAAAGGTTTGAGCCGACATGCCAGTTTTGTGATGCTGCTGCTTCTCAGTGGCCACATTCTTGGCAGCACATTTCTTTAGAGCCATCTTCAAGCTGTCGGTCGGCAGTGGCACTTAGCTGCAAAGCTGAAGAGATTGGAGGACTGACGTCACATGTTGTTGTGTGGTCATGCAATACTTGTACAGGCCTTCTGTCTGGAAGTACTGTGGGTGATGTCTCTTCTCTTGTGCACCTAAAAGCACACAAGCAAGAAAAACAATAGTGAAATGTGACATTGTTGCGATTGAATTAGTACAGAAAAAGACAATATTATTTAGTGTGGTTACTTAAGTTATAAATAAATAATTGCAAACACAACTAGATGATGGATGGAGTGCTGAAACTTTTCAACCACTCACCCCAGTCAAGAGATCTGGGTTGAATCCATCATTCTTTTGCTCACTATAGCACCCCAGTTTGGGCCCAGACATATGCAAATCAGTCTTGACCATACTCCTCATGGGAACAGTCTACCCAAAAAAGCCAGGCCAGGCTTCCCTGGACCGGAAACAAGCATCCTGAGACCAGTTTCAGGGTATCACCCCTCCTCAGCCAGGCTAGCTTGAATCAAGTGGTGCAGTGAGCAAGGGTCCCACATTTGGGAATACCCTTGGCCACTTAGGGTGAACATAGCAAACACAACAAGATGATGGACGGAGTGCTGAAACCTTTCAACCACTCACCCTCAGTCAATACATCTGGGTTGAATCCATCATTCATTTGCTCACTATGCCACCCCAGTTTGGACCCAGCCATATGCAAATCAGCCTCTTGTGTGCAAAAATGTATCAATGGGTCATCTAGGAATATGCGATGTTACATCGCATGAGCTACAACGCATGCGATTACAACGCAGTCGTTACAACGACCGTGTTGTTTCAACACAAACCATTACATCGCAAGTCGTTGCTACGACTTGCTGTAGGGGGCGCACTGGACTCAGGAATAGTATAATTTACTATTCCAACTCTAGCGTGTGCAACAGTCGGGAAGGTGTTGGAATAGTAAATTATACTATTCCTTAGTTTAGCGCGCCACCTACAGCAAGTCGTAGAAACGACTTGCGATGTAATGGCTTGCGTTGTAACAACGCTGTTGTTGTATCCACCGCATTGTAATTGCATGCGTTGTAGCGCATGCAATGTAAACGCTGTTTCCCATCATCTAGTCACCCATGCATTGTGCAAAAAGTATGCGTGTATAGGTCCAATACCTATGCAACAAGTTTAATTGGGGCCCATTCGTGCACGCAACGCACATGAATGGCTCATGTCAATAAATGACGATTCTAATGTGTGTCAGTCACAACAAGGTGGCTAGTTTCATGCCAAAATGACACTCCCAAATGAATAGGGTGAAGTAAAAAGTACAATCATGTATATTACATGTGACTGTTCATATCCTGCGCATATATATATATATATATATATATATATATATAAAAGTCCCAGACGCTGCACTTCGTGGTTCCCAGCCTCCGGCGTCGGTGCCTGCAAACGGCGGCAACAGCCGTATAAAATGAAAGGATTTCCGTATTTTGTTCAATTTGTCCAAAATGACGAGATGCGGCACACCAGAAGAAGCACAGATTTTATTGTGCACAAACCAAAGAGCGACGCGTTTCGGCGTTAAGCCTTTGTCAAGCTCTGACAAAGGCTTAACGCCGAAACGCGCGCTCTGGTTTGTGCACAATAAAATCTGTGCTTCTTCTGGTGTGCCGCATCTCGTCATTTTGGACAAATTGAACAAAATACGGAAATCTTTCATATATATATATATATATATATATATATATATATATATATATATATATATATATATATATATATATATACCGCAAACCAGGCTCACCCTTCCGTAATCCCAACGAAGAGCACTCACGGAGTTTTTTTAAGTTTGATACTTTATTGTGCAAAAAAAAATATATATATATATATATATATATATATATATATTCACTGAAAAAACCATAGGTTTCAGATATGTTATAGTTAGAAATTAGCATTTAAAAAACCTTTGAAATTCACTGAAAAAACCATAGGTTTTAGGGACAGTTATAGTTAGTTGGACATTGCACTCGTACAAAACCCGTGAAATTCCCCCGTTATAGTTAGTTCAGCTAACTATAACTCGCGCCCGCAATGCACTGCTGATGACGTCACATATTACATCACTCATGACATGGTCAGTGACATCACTGATGACATCACTGATGACATCTCAAATGACATCACTGATGACATCATCCAGTGACTGTGTGTTTCTGTAAAGTTTAAATATTTTTAATATATATAGGGAAAGGCGTATTGAAGAATGAGTGGGTGTATAAGTGTCTGTATGGATGATTTAGTAGGTGCGTGACTAATTCTATAAGAGAGTGATTAAACGTATCTTACTGAATGCATGGGTTAGTGACTAAACTGGGTGAATGTCTGTATCTGTCTGTTGCTGTGTAAGTGGCTGCATGGGTTTGTGAATAGCTACATGAGTGTCTATAAGAGTTATTGATTTGTTGTCTGAGTATCTGTAGGGTGCCTGAGTGTTTGTGTGGATGGGGTGTGTGCGACTGTGCATAGATGTGTGAGTGGGTGATTCACTGGGTGGATGGTTTCAAGAGTGCATCTGTGATAGACTGTATGGGTGGGTAAGTGTGTGTAAGAGTGTGTTAGTGAGTGAATGTATGTCCCAGTGGTACATGTGTGAGTAACTACATATGTGAAAGGCAGTATATATGTGTGTTGGAGTATATAAATAGCTATAAGCGAGAGTGAGTGATTGTGATAGTGGCTGTATGGATGAGTGTGTGCTTGTATCAGTGATTGTATAAGAGCGTAACAATGTGCTAGTATTTGTATGATTAAGTGAGCTGGTGTGTGTATAACTGTATAGGTGAGTAAATGGCAGTGTGTTTAATTATTTGCATGACTGACTAGGTGTGTGAGTACCTCTATGGATTAGTGGCGGTGTTTGAGTGTCTATATAGGAGTAAGAGTGCATATGATAGTGCTGTACTGAGTGACCATAAGTATGAGTGACTGTACGGGTGAGTGAGTGGATGTGTGTGTGTAGACCTAAGAATCAGTGAGTGGGTATGTAGTTATTGGTGTTGGAGTGTCTATGGTTTTGCGAATGGCAGTCTGTAATTTAGATTGGGTGTATCAAAGGTTATATTAGGGTGTGAAGAGCTGCATCAGATTATCACGTGGATGATGTCATCAGTGATGTCATTTGAGATGTCATCAGTGATGTCATCAGTGATGTCACTGACCATGTCATGAGTGATGTAATATGTGACGTCATCAGCAGTGCATTGCGGGGCGCGAGTTATAGTTAGCTGAACTAACTATAACGGGGGAATTTCACGGGTTTTGTACGAGTGCAATGTCCAACTAACTATAACTGTCCCTAAAACCTATGGTTTTTTCAGTGAATTTCAAAGGTTTTTTAAATGCTAATTTCTAACTATAACATATCTGAAACCTATGGTTTTTTCAGTGAATTTCAAAGGTTTTTTAAATGCTAATTCCTAACTATAACATGTCTGAAACCTACGGTTTTTCAGTGAATTTCAAAGGTTTTGTAAATGCCAATTTTTAAATGTATTAATTGTTATATTAATTTTTTTCATACTGATTTACTACATTTTTAGAAACAATTTTTTTTTACATATTTTATTTTTTAAATTACATTGTAATTACATTATACATTACATTACAAAAAATACTTTCTCAGAATGAATTACTTTAGTTTAAATACTTTGCACATAGGCAATAGACTTTTAAGTACAGTAGTTACAGTTGTTGCAATGGGCAACACATTTTCAAACACAATGCAACATTCAGCTCAATGTGAATTTCTAGTTAAATGCAATTAGTTACTTTATGGATTACTTTTCTAACCACAGGACTGGATCCTAGATTCAGTCCTGGTACATCTCCTGTAAACAGTTGAGTAAAAGCGTTTTGGTTACAGTCGTGATTTTTAAGGAATATTATTGTATTTTAAAAGTTGACACTTAGAAACTTTTTCTCATAGAATCACCAATGTTATCCTATGGAAGGAAATTCACTTAGCAGGTAAAAACTGTTATCGTTACTTTTTCTTACTCAGTGTTGGATCCTGGATCCAGCACTGGTGCATCTCCTGTAAACAGTTGAAAGAATGCGTTTAAGTCATACAGGCGATTTTTAAGGAATATTTGTAGTTTGTGAAAATCGACACTGAAACTTTTCTGCTGAAAACCAGACAATGGATTCCTATGGAAGAAAATATAAGTTACAGGTAAGTACGGTTAAAATTACTTTTCAGGGTCAGTGCTGGGCTAAAAGATGCAGCACTGGGTTCTCTCCTGATAACAGGTGAGTAAATTGGAATTTGTACTTTGGTTGATTTTAGAGGAATATTATAAAGTTCCAAAACTCCACACTTAGAAGAATTTCCAAGTGAAACCAGTCAATGTTAGCCTATGAAGGAAATTCAAGTTACCGGTAAGTACGGTTAAAATTACTTTTCAGGACCAGTACTGGGCTGAAAGATGCAGCACTGAGGTCTCTCCTGATAACAGGTGAGTAAATCAGAAATAGGATTTCGGCTGATTTTAGAGGAATATTTGTATGTTTCAAAAACCAACACTTAGAAACTTTTTCAGCAAAAAGCAGGCAATGATATCCTATGGAAGGAAATTCAAGTTACTGGTAAGTACGGTTAAAATTACTTTTGAGGATCAGTACTGGGCTGAAAGATGCAGCACTGAGGTCTCTCCTGATAACAGGTGAGTAAATCGGAATTCGTATTTCGGCTGATTTTAGAGGAATATTTTAAAGTTCCAAAACTCCACACTTAGAAGAATTTCCAAGTGAAACCAGTCAATGTTAGCCTATGGAAGGAAATTCAAGTTACTGGTAAGTACAGTTAAAATTACTTTTCAGGACCAGTACTGGGCTGAAAGATACAGCACTGAGGTCTCTCCTGATAACAGGTGAGTAAATCGGAATTCGTATTTCGTCTGATTTTAGAGGAATATTTTAAAGTTCCAAAACTCCACACTTAGAAGAATTTCCAAGTGAAACCAGTCAATGTTAGCCTATGGAAGGAAATTCAAGTTACTGGTAAGTACGGTTAAAATTACTTTTCAGGACCAGTACTGGGCTGAAAGATACAGCACTGAGGTCTCTCCTGATAACAGGTGAGTAAATCGGAATTCGTAGTTCGGCAGATTTTAGAGGAATATTTGCACAATGGTGAAGGGAGGGGCGGGGCCTGAGGTGACATCTGTGCAAACGCGCCCCGTGGCGCGTTTTAAGTTGGGGGATTAAGTCCCCTTGAATCATGAGGGTCCCTACGGGCCAACTAGCCCACCAGGAACCTCCAGTATGCGCCAGGGGCTGCGTTGCAGAGATGTGTAGAGAGGCCACACCCTCTTTACACCTCTCTGCAACGCAGCTCTGTGGCGCTTTCTGGATGTACCTGTTGGGCTAGTTGGCCCCAGGACCCTCAGGATTGAAGGGATTTAATTCCCCATCTTAAAACGCGCCACAGGGCCTGTTTGCACACATGTCACCTGAAGCCCCGCCCTCCCTTCACCACTGTGCAAACGCGCCCGTGGCGCGTTTTAAGTCGGGGGATTAACTCCCTTGAATCCTGAGGGTCCCTGGGGTGCAACTAGCCCACCAGCTACCTCCATTAAGCGCCACAGAGCTGCGTTGCAGAGAGGTGTAAAAGGGCGTGGCCTCTGTACACCTCTCTGCAAGGCAGCCCCTGGCGCATACTGGAGGTTCCTGGTGGGCTAGTTGGCCCCAGGGACCCCAGTATTGAATGGGAATTACTTCCCCATCTGCAAACGCGCCAGGGGCGCGTTTGCAGAGTGGTGAAGGAAGGGGTGGGGCCTGCGGGCCCGATCGTTTTTTTTTCTTCGGTTTTTTTTTCCCTGAAGGGGGGCTGTGTGGCCCCCTTCCTTTTTCCTATCTTTAGGCCCTGGGGACCCCATCCCCCAGGGCCTTACCTCTCTTTTTTTAAATTAAAATTTAAAAAAAACGGGAAAGGGGCCGCGTGGCCCCCCTTCCCTGGGCCTGTATTGGCCCTGGGGACCCCATCCCCCGGGGCATGGCCTCGATTTTTTTATATTTTTATTTGGAGGGGGGCTGCGTGGCCCCCCTAATCAGGCCATTTAAGGCCCCGGGGACCCCATCCCCGGGGCCGGCCTTGACCTTATTTTTTTTTTTATTTCATTTTTTTTAAACTTTGGGGACCCCATCCCCCGGGGCCTGGCCTCACGTTGGAGACTGTGGGGGGGTCGCCAATCCCCCCACAGTCCCAGCCGGCTCCCTGCCTCCTGCGGAAGCCGGCATTGCTTTCCACATGGGGAGCAGCTAACATGCTGCTCCCCATGTGGAAAGCAGTGGTTTGCATTTTGAAAGAGAGAGCAGGTTTCCTGCTCTCTCTTCAAAATGCAAACCAAGCTTGCTATGACAGGACGGGAGCCGCGAGGCTCCCGTCCTGTCATAGCAAACAGCAGTGTCCCAGGGGTCGGCACCCGGGACACTGCAGGAGCCGGCCCTGGGGGTGGCGGTCCCCAGGGCCATCAAGGGCTCCAGGAGGGGGCCGCGCGGCCCCCTCCCTTAAATTGCACAGCCCCGGGGAGGTGGTGGTCACCGGGGCTCTGGGGGTCCGTAATGGACCCCCACATTTATTTTGTAAGTGCCCCGGGAGGTGGTGGTCCCCGGGGCGTGTGGGGGCTGGAGCCCCCCACACCTTATTTATTTTTAAAAAAGAAGCCCCGGGGGTGGCGGTCCCCGGGGCTGCGGGAGGGCAGGAGAGCCCTCCCGCACCATTTTTTATAAAGCCCCGGGGGTAGCTGTCCCCGGGGCTTGGGGGCCCTTTGAGGCCCCCCATACAAACAATATACCCACCCCCACCATGCCCCCGGGACTTGGGCCACCCGGGGGCAAAATGCAATTGAAGCGCGGGAGACCGTGCTTCGATTTTTTTTTTTTCGGCAGGATTCGCGCACCCTGAGCGCATCCTGCCGATTTTAAAAATTTTTTTTTTTTTTTTTTTTGCCCAGGGGGTCCTTCTGGGACCCCCTGAGCAAACCTAGGGGGTCAGGGTGTTTCTACCCTGCCCCCTTTGTGCGCTTTGCGCACTTGTTTCTGTCCCTCGGTTCTACCGAGGGACAAAATGGCCGCCAACATTTCCTGAATCGGAATGTTGACAGCCAGCTGACAGCCAATTAACATGCAGCTCGTGATCGGGACGGTGCGCGCAGGGTGCGCTGAGGGTACGCGGACCCTACTCGGCCATAGATAGATATGTACTTTTACTTTTGATTTTCTCAGCAACTACTGAACGGATTTACACCATTTAACAAAAGGGTTCTTTCTGAACCAAGAACTACCTCTTTGCCAAATTTGGTGTAATTCCGTTCAGCAGTTCGGGCTGTAGCCGTGTCTAAAGTTTCCTATGGAAAATTGCATGGGGAAAACGCGTTTTGGGACCCCCTTTTTCTCGGCCCCGCTTGACGAATCCCCCGAGACTTTCAGGGTAGGAGCGGACCGGAGCGCCCCACAAAGTTTGAAAATTTTGCGAAGATACGTCAACCGGCAAGAGAGTTATTTCAAATAGAATGTCGCGGATTTCCTGTGGATAATAGGTTGTAACTATAACTATCTACTGGCGACCGCCAGTAGATAATATATATATATATATATATATATATATATATATATATATATATTCACTGAAAAAACCATAGGTTTTAGGGACAGTTATAGTTAGTTGGACATTGCACTCGTACAAAACCCGTGAAATTCCCCCGTTATAGTTAGTCCAGCTAACTATAACTCTCGCCCCCGCAATGCACTGCTGATGACGTCACAAATTACATCACTCATGACATGGTCAGTGACATCACTGATGACATCACTGATGACATCTCAAATGACATCACTGATGACATCATCCAGTGACTGTGTGTTTCTATAAAGTTGAAATATTTTTAATATATATAGGAAAAGACGTATTGAAGAATGAGTGGGTGTGTAAGTGTGTGTATGGATGATTTAGTAGGTGCGTGACTGACTCTATAAGTGAGTGATTTAACGTATCTTACTGAATGCATGGGTTAGTGACTAAACTGGGTGAATGTCTGTATCCGTCTGTCTGTTGCTGTGTAAGTGGCTGCATGGGTTTGTGAATAGCTACATGAGTGTCTATATGAGTTATTGATTGGTTGTCTGAGTATCTGTATGGGTGCCTGAGTGTTTGTGTGGGTGGGGTGTGTGCGACTCTGTGCATAGATGTGTGAGTGGGTGATTCACTGGGTGGATGGTTTCAAGAGTGCATCTGTGATAGACTGTATGGGTGGGTAAGTGTGTGTAAGAGTGTGTTAGTGAGTGAATGTATGTCCCAGTGGTACATGTGTGAGTAACTACATATGTGAAAGCCAGTATATATGTGTGTTGGAGTATATAAATAGCTATAAGCTAGAGTGAGTGATTGTGATAGTGGCTGTATGGATGAGTATGTGCTTGTATCAGTGATTGTATAAGAGCGTAACAATGTGCTAGTATTTGTATGATTAAGTGAGCTGGTGTGTGTATAACTGTATAGGTGAGTAAATGGTAGTGTGTTTAATTATTTGCATGACTGACTAGGTGTGTGAGTACCTCTATGGATGAGTGGCGGTGTTTGAGTGTCTATATAGGAGTATGAGTGCATATGATAGTCCTGTACTGAGTGACCGTAAGTATGAGTGACTGTACGGGTGAGTGAGTGGATGTGTGCGTAGACCTAAGAATCAGTGAGTGGGTATGTAGTTATTGGTGTTGGAGTGTCTATGGTTTTGCGAATGGCAGTCTGTAATTTAGAGTGGGTGTATCAAAGGTTATATTGGGGTGTGAGGAGGTGCATCAGATTATCACGTGGATGATGTCATCAGTGATGTCATTTGAGATGTCATCAGTGATGTCATCAGTGATGTCACTGACCATGTCATGAGTGATGTAATATGTGACGTCATCAGCAGTGCATTGCGGGGGCGCGAGTTATAGTTAGCTGGACTAACTATAACGGGGGAATTTCACGGGTTTTGTACGAGTGCAATGTCCAACTAACTATAACTGTCCCTAAAACCTATGGTTTTTTCTGTGAATTTCAAAGGTTTTTTAAATGCTAATTTGTAACTATAACGTCCCTGAAACCTATGGTTTTTTCAGTGAATTTCAAAGGTTTTTTAAATGCTAATTTGTAACTATAACATGTCTGAAACCTACGGTTTTTTCAGTGAATTTCAAAGGTTTTGTAAATGACAATTTTTAAATGTATTAATTGTTATATACATTTTTTTCATACTGATTTCCAAATTTTTTAGAAACAATTTTTTTTAAATATTTTATTTTTTAAATTACATTGTAATTACATTATACATTACATTACAAAAAATACTTTCTCAGAATGAATTACTTTAGTTTAAATACTTTGCACATAGGCAATAGACTTTTAAGTACAGTAGTTACAGTTGTTGCAATGGGCAACACATTTTCAAACACAATGCAACATTCAGCTCAATGTGAATTTCTAGTTAAATGCAATTAGTTACTTTATGGATTACTTTTCTAACCACAGGACTGGATCCTAGATTCAGTCCTGGGACATCTCCTGTAAACAGTTGAGTAAAAGCGTTTTGGTTACAGTCGTGATTTTTAAGGAATATTATTGTACTTTAAAAGTTCACACTTAGAAACTTTTTCTCATAGAATCACCAATGTTATCCTATGGAAGGAAATTCACTTAGAAGTTAAAAACTGTTATCGTTACTTTTTCTTACTCAGTGTTGGATCCTGGATCCAGCACTGGTGCATCTCCTGTAAACAGTTGAAAGAATGCGTTTAAGTCATACAGGCGATTTTTAGGAATATTTGTAGTTTGTGAAAATCGACACTTTGAAACTTTTCTGCTGAAAACCAGACAATGGATTCCTATGGAAGAAAATATAAGTTACTGGTAAGTACGGTTAAAATTACTTTTCAGGGTCAGTGCTGGGCTAAAAGATGCAGCACTGGGTTCTCTCCTGATAACAGGTGAGTAAATTGGAATTCGTACTTTGGTTGATTTTAGAGGAATATTATAAAGTTCCAAAACTCCACACTTAGAAGAATTTCCAAGTGAAACCAGTCAATGTTAGCCTATGAAGGAAATTCAAGTTACTGGTAAGTACGGTTAAAATTACTTTTCAGGGTCAGTGCTGGGCTAAAAGATGCAGCACTGGGTTCTCTCCTGATAACAGGTGAGTAAATTGGAATTCGTACTTTGGTTGATTTTAGAGGAATATTATAAAGTTCCAAAACTCCACACTTAGAAGAATTTCCAAGTGAAACCAGTCAATGTTAGCCTATGAAGGAAATTCAAGTTACTGGTAAGTACGGTTAAAATTACTTTTCAGGGTCAGTGCTGGGCTAAAAGATGCAGCACTGGGTTCTCTCCTGATAACAGGTGAGTAAATTGGAATTCGTACTTTGGTTGATTTTAGAGGAATATTATAAAGTTCCAAAACTCCACACTTAGAAGAATTTCCAAGTGAATCCAGTCAATGTTAGCCTATGGAAGGAAATTCAAGTTACTGGTAAGTACGGTTAAAATTACTTTTCAGGATTAGTACTGGGCTGAAAGATACAGCACTGAGGTCTCTCCTAATAACAGGTGAGTAAATCGGAATTCGTATTTCGGCTGATTTTAGAGGAATATTTTAAAGTTCCAAAACTCCACACTTAGAAGAATTTCCAAGTGAAAACAGTCAATGTTAGCCTATAGAAGGAAATTCAAGTTACTGGTAAGTACGGTTAAAATTACTTTTCAGGACCAGTACTGGGCTGAAAGATACAGCACTGAGGTCTCTCCTTATAACAGGTGAGTAAATCGGAATTCGTATTTCGGCTGATTTTAGAGGAATATTTGTATGTTTCAAAAATCAACACTTAGAAACTTTTTCAACAAAAAGCAGGCAATGATATCCTATGGAAGGAAATTCAAGTTACTGGTAAGTACGGTTAAAATTACTTTTCAGGACCAGTACTGGGCTGAAAGATGCAGCACTGAGGTCTCTCCTTATAACAGGTGAGTAAATAGGAATTCGTATTTCGGATGATTTTAGAAGAATATTTGCACAATGGTGAAGGGAGTGGGCGGGGCCTGAGGTGACATCTGTGCAAACGCGCCCCGTGGCGCGTTTTAAGTTGGGGGATTAAGTCCCCTTGAATCCTGAGGGTCCCTAGGGGCCAACTAGCCCACCAGGAACCTCCAATATGCGCCAGGGGGCTGCGTTGCAGAGACGTGTAGAGAGGCCACACCCCTTTTACACCTCTCTGCAACGCAGCTCTGTGGCGCTTTCTGGATGTACCTGTTGGGCTAGTTGGCCTCAGAGACCCTCAGGATTGAAGGGATTTAATTCCCCATCTTAAAACGCGCCACGGGGCCTGTTTGCACACATGTCACCTGAAGCCCCGCCACCTCCCTTCACCACTCTGCAAACGCGCCCGTGGCGCGTTTTAAGTTGGGGAATTAAGTCCCCTTGAATCCTGAGGGTCCCCGGAGTCCAACTAGCCCACCATATACCTCCAAAAAGCGCCACAGAGCTGCGTTGCAGAGAGGTGTAAAAAGGGGCGTGGCCTCTGTACACCTCTCTGCAAGGCAGCCTCCTGGCGCATACTGGAGGTTTTTTGTCCCCTGAAGGGGGGCTCTGTGGCCCCCCTTCCTTTTTCCAGTTTTTATGCCCTGGGGACCCCATCCCCCAGGGCCTTACCCCTTTTTTTTAATTACAAATTTTAAAAAAAACGGGAAGGGGGCCGCGTGGCCCCCTTCACTGGGCCTGTATTGGCCCCGGGGACCCCATCCCCCGGGGCATGGCCTCGATTTTTTTTTTTCGTAGGGAGGGGGCTGCGTGGCCCCCTCCTCAGGCCATTTAAGGCCCCGGGGACCCCATCCCCCGGGGCCGGCCTTTCCGTTTTTATTTTTTTATTTATTTTTTTTGGGGGAGGGGGCCGCGTGGCCCCCTCCCGGGCCACTACTTGCCCCGGGGACCCCATCCCCCGGGGCTGGCCCTCTCGTTGGGGACTGTGGGGGGTCCCCAATCCCCCACAGTCCCGCCGGCTCCCGTGTCCTACGGGAGCCGGCATTGCTTTACACATGGGGAGTAGCTAACATGCTGCTCCCCATGTGGAAAGCTATCGGCTTTGGATATTGGAAGAGAGAGCAGGGAACCCTGCTCTCTCTTCCAATATCCAAAGCAGTTTGCAATGACAGGACGGGAGCCGCGAGGCTCCCGTCCTGTCATTGCAAACAGCAGTGTCCCGGGGGTAGGCACCCCGGGACACTGCAGGAGCCGGCCCTGGGGGTGGTGGTCCCCAGGGCCATCAAGGGCTCCAGGAGGGGGCCGCGCGGCCCCCTCCCATTCAGTTCACAGCCCCGGGAGGTGGTGGTCCCCGGGGCTCTGGGGGTCCGTAACGGACCCCCATATTTAAATGTTTAGTGCCCCGGGAGGTGGCGGTCCCCGGGGCGTGTGGGGGCTGGAGCCCCCCACACAGGTTTTTTAATTAATAAAAAAAGCCCCGGGGAGGTGGTGGTCCCCAAGGCTGCGGGAGGGCTCAGAGCCCTCCCGCACCATTTTAAAAAAAAGCCCCGGGGGTGGCGGGCCCCGGTGCTTGGGGGCCCTTGAGGCCCCCACACATTAAATTATCCCCCACCATGCCCCAGGGACTTGGGCCACCCGAGGGCAAAATACAATCGAAGCGCGGGAGACCGCGCTTCGATTTTTTTTTTTTTCGGCAGGATTCGCGCACCCTGAGCGCATCCTGCCGATTTAAAAATTTTTTTTTTTTTTATTTTTTTGCCCAGGGGGTCCTTGTGGGACCCCCTGAGCAAACCTAGGGGGTCAGGGTGTTTCTACCCTGCCCCCTTTGTGCGCTTTGCGCACTTGTTTCTGTCCCTCGGTTCTACCGAGGGACAAAATGGCTGCCAACATTTCCTGAATCGGAATGTTGACAGCCAGCTGACAGCCAATTAACATGCAGCTCGTGATCGGGAGGGTACGCGGACCCTACTCGGCCATAGATATCACTATCTTTTTACTTTTGATTTTCTCAGCAACTACTGAACGGATTTACACCATTTAACAAAAAGGGTTCTTTCTGAACCAAGAACTACCTCTTTGCCAAATTTGGTGTAATTCCGTTCAGCAGTTCGAGCTGTAGCCGTGTCTAAAGTTTCCTATGGAAAATTGCATGGGGAAAACGCGTTTTGGGACCCCCCTTTTTTCTCGGCCCCCGCTTGACGAATCCCCCCCGAGACTTTCAGGGTAGGAGCGGACCGGAGCGGGCCACAAAGTTTGAAAATTTTGCGAAGATACGTCAACCGGCAAGAGAGTTATTTCAAATAGAATGTCGCGGATTTCCTATGGATAATAGGTTGTAACTATAACTATCTACTGGCGACCGCCAGTAGATAATATATATATATATATATATATATATATATATATATATGTCTATTAATATCATGTCACAATTGATACAGTTATATTATAGTAGTCACTGATAATCATACAAACTTGGTCTGGCAGCAACCAACCTCACGTAGTGTGCCTGTTAGAAAAATGTCTCTGTAAGACCCAGACATTGATCTATGTTAGAAAAAAATCATGTGGGATGAATGGAGCAGCACCTCAGCTAATCCACATCATTAAGTTCAATGCTTGTACTCTTGCATTCTCTGAGGTTGAGGACATCGCTGATGTTGCCTCCACGTTTGTTCAAAGTAACCACTTCCTCCACTTCCCAGTACAGATCATTATCTTTGTGTTGTAGCTCCTGGTAGTGTCGAACCATGCGGGTGCTCCTTCTACCTTACACAGGATCCTGCTCCTGTGCTGGGCGATGCATTGCTTGATTAGTTGCTGTTTGTGCTTCGTACATTTTCATGCAAGGACATCTCACCACATAAATAAAATTTCTGTTGTTGCAGTTAGAGAACGCTCTCAGTGTAAACTTCTTGTCATTCGTGTCCAGGCTCTTAGTGTTCGTGGTGAATGCATACACAGCACACCCTCCACACTTGTGATGTCTCACCAAAGTTGGAAGGCCCCACAGAGCCCTAATGTTGTTGTTTCTGGGGGGATGTCTCTTCTCTATGTGCTCTGACTATGCGATCCCTGATGTACACATAGGTTCATGATATGCACCAGTATATATAGACTCTAGTTTGCATGGTGCACATGTAGTGATTACACAAGGTGGCATCTTATTATTTTTTTTTCTTACCAGATGGATGAGCGCAATTATGAAGAGTTTATAAGTGTGTACAATTAGTACATGTTTTTCAGAATTCATGCATCGACGGATTGGTTTAAGCTGTGTAGATTGGATGGCATGCTTTGGGAGTGCCTTGGACTAGTGGATCTCTGCACTACAGAGGGAGTTTGAGATACAGACTGACTTTCTCTCCTTGATTGGTGACTTGAAGTTGATAATTAGTTGTCTTGCAACACATCTTGGCATACCACATGATGGTAAGTTATGGAAGCTTGGCTCCATGACACATTTTGAGATTGAGTAACACTGTGGTGGACATGGACTGAACCATGGTCTGGGTTTCTGTACCCCCCCCCATATGCAAGTACTAAACCAGACAACAATTGTCCTGAGAAGACCATAAAACTTACAAGGGGTCGAAACATCAACACTATTTCACTTGGTGCTATGTTATAGACACATGTTTGTCTAAACTAAATTGTTTGGAACCAGTGAGCACTGATTTGTGTCTTTTGTATATATTTTGTATTTAAGCACACACCTAAGCACTGTGTCGCCTGCACTTATAATCTGTACCATTATCTGCCTATATATTGGAAGGTAATATAGAAAAGCAACAGAAACCCTTGTCAGTCATTTGTTGCTATTTATGCGGGATGCAACCTGAGTGAGATCTGACCGCTTGGATGTCTGAACAAAACATTGGTTGTTTGCTTCCCCGGACATATGCAGGAGTGTGGCACATTTCATAAAAGAGATCCACGGTGGACTCTGTATATAAATGAATTGGAGCATAATCTGATAAAGAACCATGAGGATGGATATTGAAATAGTCTTTAAGTTGGTTTGACAATAGTCAATCATGTCTTAAGAAGTAGATACTGGAAAACCTAAATAACATATGGAAGAGACACTAACTATAATTGAATATTTAGATATAAACTTTTAGGAACCTCACACCCCAACTTTGGCAAGAAGCTTATAAAAGGTTTCTTTTCAGAAAATAATCCTTCTTGAAAATGTATAGACTATCTTTCATTTTTACTGATCTATACATGAGAAAAACAAATATAGTATACATTGTTGTATGCTATCCCATAAACAATATAGACTGTATATATTTTTCCTTACATTTAAAAAACAATGTGTGTAATATTTTGTAACAGTGCCCTTGGTAACAGTGTTTCTTTTATATCAATTGAGATCACATGATGGGAAATGACTTGCACTTTGTAAATACACCAATATCACCATTTTGTTTCTTGAACAATGTACATGGAGGACCGAAACACGTTGTTTTGGTTCTTGCTATTTGTGCTTTTCTCAACAAACATAATTTAAAAATATATCCCTCCCAGAATGCTGATATCTGCTTGCACAGGATTGGGGAAGTGGCACAGATCGTAATATGCTATGTATTACCCATGTCGGGGGGAAAGGGCCTTGACTCACAAGAGGTGAAACCTTCTGTGAGTCATAACCCAACCCCTCCCATAGCAACTATACTCAGTGCATCTGCATAGATGTTTAATGTCATGCTATTTTGTCAAGTGTACTTGTCTTAACAAAAGGTATTTAAACAAAACCAGAATGCAGTATGGGTCATTGGTGCTGAATGGTAAAATCACATTGAAAAGACTTTGTGACTGTGTTTCTTTTGTAAAGTAATTGTTACATCCGAACTGTGAAGCAGTAAAAGTGTTATTTGCTGACTGTGGTAATAATGTCAAATTTGACCCTCACAATGCATTAATAAATGTGAGAATGTGCTTTAGTAGTACAGTTGTTCTAAGTAACATTTCAGTCAACACAGTTTTAATTCAGGCACATTGAGCCCTTGAGCTTTCGCAAGACTGTAGGCAAGCAAAGGAAAATATGTACAAGCATGACTGAAACAAAAAAGAACATAAAAATCACAACAAAGGATGAGCTGTTTTTTCACAGATTAAAAAAACACCAAATCTGCTATTTAAAGAAGCAAGCTTTATTACAACTTTTTTCATGATTTGAGAGGAGAAAAGTATATAAAAAATCCTAGTACATCACCAAACATCCGTATGTGCCGCACAACAATAATGAAAATTAATACTGTTAACAATGTGATTATTATTTGGGGTAGGTGACTAGCCATCTCAAAAAATAATCAAAAACTTTCTCACGGTGAACCCTGAATTACCCTGATGCTTTGAAGCATGGAGTACAGAGGAACCGACATGTACAGTGATGCACAATATCTGCAGGGATCAAATTAATCAATAGAATTCCTGATGGTTCCTATAATGGCAATAGAGGAGTGGACCCCTCTTTTTTGAGCTGATGCCTGAGGCCAGAGGTAAGTGGAAGCAGAACTGCTCGTATCGCCACCTGGAACACGGGCCACAGATCTGGTCCTCAGAAGCGACTAGGAGTGCTCATGCCCCACCGGCCTACCCTGGACATTCCTCTTCTTGCCTCTTTTGGGGGAAGCCACGCCGACATCACCAATCTCCACCAGTAGCAGAGGTCTCTGGTGAGTGTGACACAATGTTGTGCAGAGTTGTGTGGCATTGTGCATTGCTCATGAGGAAGTGGAGGTGGTGAGATTCAATCTTAGGGGCGTGAGGTGTCCTTCACATTGAAGGAGTCTCCTAGTGCAGCTTGTGGTCCCATGGCACACTGCATTATATTGCATGGATTTGGGCATTACACCCAGCACCTCATATTTAAGAAGAGTCATCAAGAGAAAAATCATAAGGGCCCCAGTCCGTAAGCCTGCCTCAAGAGACCACCAAAATATGAATTCCTTAATAAACAGACTGATTCACTTGGGCATAGAGCAGTCACAAGTAGGCACAAGTAGGAGGGCTAGCTACTACCCAATGTGTGTCTAGCATTGTCCCATCATGAGAGCCACAAGAGTTAAAACAAAACTGACCATACTCACTAAAATTATCAGATGAGATCAAGCCAAGACTGACACAGAGATGTATTCTACATCAACGTTACAGGGTGAAGATCATATGGCTCTTCTAAAATAATTAATAGATATGATAGTCCACTCCCAGCCTAAAACCTCCCACTATATGCCTCAAATAGCCACATCAGTCCCTATCTTAACACATTCTCATTACGAAATGGCAATGACAACAAGCATGGCAATACCAGATAAATCCACTGCAAAATCCATAACACTTTCACCGCATTGATTGAAAACACCAAGAGATTTGACCAGTCAAATTGCAGGAAAATGAATAAGAAAATAACCTCCTATTCCAAAGAGAAAGAAAAACCAGAAATCCCCAAACATTTGAGTGACACAGCTGTTCCCAACAAAGATCTCATAGTAATTTGTGTGGAAGAAGCAGCAAAGAAAGCTGAAGTCACCTTGTTTCATCAGGGGACAAATGACTTCGACATTGTGGGGACCTGAAACAAGAAACCTCACAAGACCACAATAATTGTTCAAGGACGAGGTCACAGAGAAAGAAAATTTTGACCATTATGGCTTATATACACAAGGCCCTCTCAATTAGCAACCAACTACAAAACCTTATCATGGCATAGTCCTCAGCAAATCCACTTAGGCACAACTCAAGGCTCAGAAATGTATCTTGGCTGAGAGACTTTTGGCAGGATCCCTTCATATAAGCACCTCATGTGAAGATTTATTTTACATAGATAATGATGATGAGGGCAAAATAGACGCATTTGCATCACTGTATTTCATCCTGTGCCCCAGTCTTGCTGAGGAACACAGAGCATAGCCCCCAGATATCTAAAAATTACCCTAGACCACTCTCACAAAACACATGCACCAATCAGCAGGACCATATGCAGGGCAACAAGCCTGATGAGACTCCTCCCATGCAAACAGTGCCAAAGTCTAGACTCAATAGCTGATGCACTATCTCTGCACTCAGCGAAGATGGAAGATCAAACCCTGTTTTTGCACAAAATTGCATCCACTGTGGCAACAATTGCCAAAAGAATGGAACTGACAGAACATGAAATAAGGGTCACAATGAAGGCTTGTGGGCCTTACAATGTTTACTGTAGCTGCAACTTCACAACACTTGTGGCCAAGCTAGAAAAGCACCCAAAGCAGCCCAGTCAATCTTGGATGACTGCAAGAAATCCTTAAAGACTAGCCTTCAGCAATTAGGCAAATTAAGATCCAACAGTACCCCAGACGTAGTGCACAGACTGCCCTCTGCAACAACAATAGTGGAACTAAAGCCATTAGTGCCACATGGCCACAGATCCAGCTACTCCCCTAATCAAAGAGCCGTTAAAACAAGAATGACAGAAAGAAAAACATAACAGAAACAGCGATTATGACAAAAATGAAAAGCACAACTTTACTCCCAACCAAGGGCAAATAAGCTGGTATCGGACAAATGCTTATCTGCAGAATATTTATCTCAGCAGGAAGGGAGGATGAAGAAAACCAAAAATCTTTTTTGGAACCCGCACCCAGGACTACTATGTGACTTAAATTGCAAATTTCATATCCACTTTTACAGAATTTCAACTGGCATACACAGGCTTGATGTAAAAAATGCATGTCACCCAGACAAGCCTCACTGAAACTGACCAACATGGAGGAACTAGCACGAAGCAATAACAAACTTACCTTCAAGACTGGATGCCAAAGATCTCAACTTATCAACATCAAAGAATCTAGACCACCCACAGTAACCACTCGGCCTGGTGGGGATGTTCCTATAGATGATATTCCTGATGTGGCCCACAAGGGTGGTATTTTACAGACACCACCATCAACAGCAGTCCTACCAAACAGTAGACCAACGAGTTTCCAATAAAACGCTTGGAAAATCTTGAAGCTCAACTACAATGAAACAATTGCCTAACTTAGCTGTGATACTCCCAACAACCACACTGTGTCAAACAAAATAATCTTCATTCCCCTCTATCAATCAAGAGGATCCTATGATATTCTAAACAGATGTAACATTTAGAATATAATCCAGTCCCTCCATATCTAAATAGAATATGCTTAGAAGCTGTATTGTTGGTGAAATTCCTTAGAAAGAGATCAAACAACTGTAGCAAGCCGGGGTAAATTTGGGGACTAGAGGCTGATGCTCACCTGGTAGTAAGACACAAATATTTGAGAAGAATGAATTTAGAGTGGTGCACACAAGATAGGAGTGTTTACCCTACACTCCTAAGATGAGACCCCCTCTATGGGAGCCCTGTACATGAATAACAAACCTTGGGCACACACCAAATACATAAACGGATGAGTTCCGCATAGTAGTAACTGTTGATTCAAACAGTAGCATAGACAGTAAAGTATAGCTTCTTATGAGTAATGCAAACATCCAAATATTTGACGTCAGCAGAGATCATTTTATTTGTAGATCTTGTTCGCTGTTCACGTAGCCAACACGTGTTTCGTCGATTTAGCGACTTCGTCAGGGCTACAACAAGTAAAAAATATATAAAATTCAGGGATACAGGATCTTCCAAAAACAATAGCCTAATACATTTAGGCAAAACCATCACCATCACCAAAACGCGTGAGAAGGTGACTGTCTTGTACAGTACCTTTAGTGTAAATTCATCCAGTGTGAATAGACATGGGTGCAGCATAATTGTCATACCAAATTGCATATCAAGGTTATACACATCCTAGCCAGATAGGAGTTCTAAGTAATATACATGCGACAGTTATGTTAAAGTTATTATTAGCATTTCATAGTAGAATTTGTGGGAAGAGGTTCAGATGATAAAAGTTGGTGAGAGAAAGATAAATCACACTCAAGAGAGTAGCAAGGAAAGAAATGGAAAAAAAAGTCACAAAAATGGTGGCAAGGAAAAAAGGGGACATATCAGTATCCTTATATCCCAGTGCAGTACTTAAGCTGTGTCCCAATATCAAGTACCTGTCAGTAATAGTACAAGGTCTGTTTGGAGGAACGTAAAGGCCACAAATGGAGTAGTTCTGCCGTACCGTTCGGGTAGATGCTAATGGATATACAATTGTTCATCTAAAAGAGATCAGTTAGAAGAAACGTCAAGAGTTAAGTTCCCCATTCGAAAGGACGGAAACAGGATAGGGGGGGTTCCCAATGTAATATAGGGTAGCCAAAATACCCCCTATAATCCACATGGTTCAAAGACTTATTAGGCTTAGAGTATCTTATATTCTTGATTCCTAGGTGCCCACCATGTGCTACAAATAACAGTTAATATATATGCGTGCAAAATTATATGTAGAGAAATGGAACAAGGGGAGGCAATCAAGTCTATAATGATAGACTCAGGAGAAAACATACATCCCTTAATAGAGCATGTGAAGTGTCAGCGTGCCAAGACAGTAAAGTTCGACTCACCAACGGAGTTTAACTTGTAGCCCTCGTAGTTAAAAAATACAAGAGGACAAGTAATCCAACGATAATGTGCTTGGTCTTCAATTATGTTGAAATCTGAAGGTGGGAAAGAGTCGTAATACTCCATTTAGAATAAATATTTTTATTTTTATTATTAGCCGTCTGTCTCGCAACAACAGAGATTCGAAAATTGTAACCAACCCGTTAAACAACTCCCCCCCCCTCTTTTCGTACTTCCAGCACTTTACGTGACCTAAGTAAGAGGATTTTACAACTTTCACGCTGGGATTACTTGAATTTACCAAACACTGGTGAGTTGTTTAATGTGCCCACCAGAGCTTGAAGTTTCATGGACAGTGCATTATCAATTTTGATTCCAAAATATTTTACAGAACTCTGAAGAGTAGCCAGAGGGGGAGTATCCTGGGGCCACCATGATCTCCAGACCTCAGAAGGTGAGGTACCGAAGAAAAAGATCTCTGATTTGTCTGGATTACATTTAAGTTGGTTTATAGCCAGCAAGTTAAACACCTTCGAGAGGCATGTTCTGATGTTATCACCCTCAAAATCTGCACCTTTCTCACAGGTAAAGAGAAGCTGAGTGTTGTCCACATAAGATATTACTTTGGCTCCGCATGATTCGGCCAGATCGGCAAACAGAGTCAGATAGGCATTAAATAGCATAGGGCTCAAAGCTGAGCCCTGCGGGACGCCCACCTTCAGATTCTGTATAGGGGATGCAAACGGGGGAATCCAGGCTTCTTGACTTCTATTGTCCAAGAAGAAAGTCAGCCACTTTAGAGCCATGCTGCCAATTCTGATATTCTGTAGCCTATTCAATAGTCTGTCGTGAGTGGCGGTATCAAAAGCCGCCGAGAGATCCAACATAAACAGAACGGCCTTACCCCCAAAATCCAGTTTTTCTTTAATGTACTGTTACGTCTAGAAAGGCTGTTTCCGTACTGCAGCTTGCTCTGAAACCTGATTGACTAGAGTGCAGTAGATTGTCACTTTCCAGGTAGCCTGAGATGATTGAATTAACATGTTTTTCCAGCACTTTAGAGAAAGCCGGGAGCAGAGATATGGGTCTATAGTTGGCCAGAACTTTGTGGTCGGTTGATGGCTTCTTAAGTAGCGAAAGGATTTTGGCATTTTTCCATATAGAGGGCATTATTCCAGATGCTAGAGAAGCATTTAGAGCTTTATTGACCACTGAAATAATGGTCGGAGCCATCTTGGCCAGGAGCTGAGCTGTGCAAGGATCGACAGGAGAGCCCAACTTCAGATGTTTGATGGCAGATAGAGACTCCTCCACCGACATAAGCAGTAGCTGACGGAGAGAAGGGGCTTTGCCAGGGGACATCCTCGGAGCGGGCATCACCGTGACACAGTTATCGACCGAGACACAGTCGTCAGGGTGATTTGAATGGTTGCTATTTTAGCATGAAAGAGCTCTGTCAGTTGGTTGGTCCATTCGGCCGTAGGTTGTTGGTATTTTTTGGGGGCCTCAGGGTTCAGAAAACATTTAACAATTTTAAAAATCTCTTTAGATTTTTTATCTGATTCCTCGATTTTTTTCTCATAGAAGGCTCTTTTCACTAGGCTGGCCTTAGCGTAGTGTGCCTTTAGTGCTGCCTTATAAGTAAGTTTATCCTCTGAACTATAATTTTTCCTCAAAATCCTTTCGAGGCGCTTACAGACTTTTTTGCTTGTCTTTAGGATCTCATTAAACCAGGGGGCCGACTGTTTCGCTTTATGAGAGTGTTGTGCCGCGGTGGGAACTAACTCATTTATATTCTGAGTAATCCATTCATCCAGCTGAATGGCGTCAGCCTCAGGATCACCCGAGTGTGAGGTGAAAGATGTTTCAAGGGCTGCGCACAAGTCGTTGGAAGAATTCTATGGAAAGCTCTGGACACGGTTCCAGTGTCTGCAGGAAAAGTCTGTTTTTTTTTAGAGTATGGACCAATTAAACCTTATTAGATAGTGGTCTGACCAGGTTAGTGATAGTGGGTCATCTACTTTAAGTGTTATATTAAGTAGATTTGGTCTAATATATGGCCTGCCCTATGAGTAGACTTGAACACATATGAGGTTGGGCTAAGGGTGGACAAAGTTTGCGTAAGAGAAATAACTTCTGACTCCAATGGCTTGTTCATATGGAGGTTCAGGTCACCAAGAACTAAAAAATGCACGTATTTAACGGACCAAGGTGCCAGAATGTGGTTTAAGGATTTCAAAATTAACCAGCGGAGCCTGGAGATCTGTAGATCAGGACTCCTGCCACAGATTGTTGAGGCGATAAAGAGCAACAGAGGCCCATACCTTCTGCTTCATCTAGCTCCCCAAGAGTAATTGGAAAACAGTCAAATTAGATTTTATAGATAATTGCCACCCCCCTCCTTTCCCTACTGCCAAAGAATACCAACCCAAATGAAGCTCTTAAGGAAAAATTACCCCTTTGGCAAACCTCCTGTAGTATCCTGTGAGGCCTACGAAGGGGGGCTAGTTTCTAATTTGGCCTGGAGGGGCTGCACTTTACCCCCACTCACAAGGTTTCCCAAGTACACCACAGACCCCTGCCCTATCTGGCACTTACTGGCAGGGATAGTCAGGCCTGTGTGTTGCAGGGTCAGAATCACTTCCTACAGGTGAAGGAGGTGGTCCTCTCAGTTGCCACAGAAGACACCTATTTCATCCAAGTAAATACCACTGAAGGCCTCTATCACAGCCAAGACTTGGTTCAACAGCCTCTGGAAGACTGCAGTGGCATTTTTCAACCATAAAGGGCATCACTTTGAACTGAAAGTGGCCCTCTGTTGTGGAAAAGGCTGACCTATCTTTAGCCCCTTCAGTTAAAGCAATCTGCCAGTGCCCTGAAGGTAAATCAAAGGTACTCAGGAACTTGGCATTCCCTAATCTCTCAATGAGCTCATCATCTCTGGGGATGGGGTGAGTAGCAGTCTTAGTGACTGAGTTGAGCCCCCTGTAGTCCACACAAAACCAGAGTACTCGGGCAGTGCCCGGTGGTTGAGCTTTTGGTACCAGCATCACTGGGCTGGACCAGGGGCTATTGGAGTGCTCAATCACCCCTAATTGCAAAAGCTAAGAGACCCCCTCTTTGATGCTGGCCCTCTCTATGTCAGACAGCCTATACTTTGTTTTTGACAGGGGGGCTGTCCCCAGTGTCCATTCCATGGGGACAGAGATGTGTAAGTCCAGGAGTGAGAGAAAACACAGAGGCAAACTGTCCCAATAACTGTGGCAGTCACTCTGCTGTTCTGGGGTCAGGGAGAGGTTCACACCCTCCACTGACCCATCTTTCTCTTTTGATGAGAGGAGGTCAGGAAGAGAATCACTCTCCTCTTCCTCCCATTCATCTGTCACCAGCAGCATGGGGACCTCAGACCTCTCATAGTGTGGTTTGAGGTGGTTGATATGGAGTACCCTGAAAGGGTGTCTTAGGGTCTTGAGGTCCACCAGGTAAGTGGTCTCCCCCATCCTCTCAGCTACATCATAAGGTCCAGTTCAATGGTCTTGTAACACTGCTTCAAAACTTACTGGCTAGTCTCCAAGTTTTCAGAAGCTTTCTTCCAGAACGTGGCCATCTGGTTCCTGAGGGCTATCATGTAGCTAACCACATACTGGAATTCAAAAATCTCCAGTGTGACAAGGCAGAGGGCTGTAGCTGAAGACAATTCCAGGAGGTTGGATACCCCTTTGGCGAAGGACCCCTGAAAAGGATTTGCTGTTGCGGAGAAGAACGTAGTGAGAGAAGCAGCAAAGACAATCCGACCGGCGATGCACCGTGGGCAGATAGGAGAGCATGTTGGTCCTAGTCAACCGTGGCCAAGATTTTTTCAAGTACTCATTTTTGGGATTTGGCCATCTGCGCACCTTTAGCACCACAGCCAAGGGCCTAGAACTGGTGGAACACCTCTTGGGGGTTCAGGACTCACTCAGGCTGGGTCCTGGTGAGGGTTCAAGATGGTGGAAGCTTTTTATGTCCCTGAGGCTATGAACAGGAGGCCAGTCACTCTGGTAATCCTGAGTTCAGTTAAAGATGTAGGGCCCAACAGCACGGCTGGCTTCTGAGGGCTCAAGGCAGGGTCTAGGCGGCAAAGCAGTCATTCCAGGTACAGCAGCAGTCTGGCAGAATGCACAACAAGTCACAGCAGAAGGCAGTCCTCTGAGAGTCCTTCTGCAGGTCCAGTAGTGAATTGAAAAGTTGGTGTCTGAGGTCTTACTTTTATATCCTGGTGTCCTGGTTCTAGAAGGGTGGAGAAGCTTCTAGACAGTGGCTCTAAAGTGCATGGAATTTCCTACCTTCCCTTGCTCCAAGTTGGCTGCAGTGATCTTGTGATGCCGTTAGGCCCTTTGTGTGAAGGCAGTGCACATCCTATTCAGTTGCAAGTGGGGGTGTGCTCAGCTCCGCCCCCATCCTGCCTGCAGATGGCCTGTTGAGGTACACCTAAAACCTCTATTGTGTCACTGCAAGGAAGTAATTCACAAAGGCTAAATGTCAGTTGCACCCAGTCATGTGACCCAAGACAGGCTACAGGCACAAAAGGGCTAAGGGCAGGAAAATGCCAACATTCTAAAAGTGACATTTTCAAAATTGTAATGAAAAATATGACTTTCTCATTACAGAGAGTTTATCATTAAAATTTAATAGACACCAAACATGATGTAGGTACCTGCTCCCAATTGGAAATCACAGCTTAATAAATGTAATAAGGAATCTGCAATGTTATCCTATGGAAGGGGTTGGCCTCACAGTAGTGAAACTCGAATTTGGGGATTTTTCCCAACCAAGACATGTAAAATTTGAAATTACATGTATAATCTTTTAATTACACAGCACCCTGTCCTTTTGCCTACCCAGGGCCTTCCTTAGGGGTACCCTATATGTAATAAAAGGGAAGTTTAAGGTTTGGCAAGGGAGTTTCAATGCCAAGTCAACAGGGCAGTTTAAAACTACATTCAAGCTGCAGTTTCAGGCCTGGGGCATGTTTTAAGGTGCGACAGAAGTGGGTGGCACAATAAGTGCTGCAGGCCCACTGGTAGAATTTAATTTACAGGCCCTGTGTATAAGGTATACCACTCTGCAAGGAACTTATAAGTAAATTAAATATGCCAATCAGGTGTAAGACAATCAAACCATGTTTAGGGGAGTTAGCACAAGCACTTTAGCACTGATTAGCAGGAGTAAAATGCCAGCAAAAACAAATTTCAGCTCCAAAAAATGGAGGGAGTAGGCAAAACATTTGAATGAAGACCACCATAAGGCTGACAGGTCTAACAGACGACAAATCAATAAAATCCATGCTCCAAGTTTATGACAGAAAATAACACAATGCTGAATTGTGGGGCTATAGACGAGTACCAGCTCTGCAAAAAACTGAGAATTGATTTCTGTGACCGATGCTTTGAACGGGTCCAGGGACACCGATGTATACATTAAGATTAGAACCTGCCTTAACCAGCATTGAAACTACAGCTCATCTCAATCCTGTTTTTTATTGGACCAGAATATCAATCAATCCTGCTGACGAAATTTACTTAAAGACTTTCACAGAAATTCTCGATTGTAGGAACTTAGCAAAAATCAATTGATTAGATCACATCGAAACAATTCTAGAAATAATAGGCTTGCTTGACTTCTGGAGAAATCCATACTTGATGTTTAATCCAGCAACACATTAATTAAAACAGCTATTGTGAAGTCACTCATAAAAACCAACTCATCTCAATCAGCAAAGGGAGGATGATGCTGACATATGTGAAGTTAAAATAATGGTAAATTTGAAACTTACTTAGACTGTCCGACACCTGAACCATAGAGAATCTTATACCTAAATTTCAGATTAGGGATTCTTCCTTGTTTTAACTTTTTCAAAACAATGGTGCATCCTTGAGAGAACTTTGGACCTCTGTAATTGTGACTTCGGAGGTTGCTGTTCTAAAATGATGAGACCCAGAAAGCAATTTTTCTGTCCTCTTTCCAGTCATACAACATAAGAACATGTAAACAGGTTTTGGATTTGGGCAAGTGGAGTGATTCACAGAACAGATATATAATAGAAATTGAGTTGTAGGTTGACTGGGGTATAAGCCCTAGTCAAGCACCAACCACAACGCTAGTCAGGGTAAGAAGCAGGCAAACTCTAAACTAACCTGTGCCCCCCTCTGGTCGCTTGGCACAAAGCATTCAGACTAAACTTAGAGGCAATGTATAAAGTTTTTGTGCAACACTTCAAACAGTAAAACAGTGAAAACACCACCCCAAAAAATGCCACACCATAATAGAAAAATAGAGGATAATGTAATTAATAAAACAAGACCAAAGCGACAACAATCCAACAAGTAGAACTTGAGATATGAATTTTTAAAGAATAAATGGTAAAATAGTGCTTAGAAGCAATAAGTGCCTACTTGGGTTATCTGTTTTTGCCGGACTGGTACAAAGTCAAAGGTTCAGGCCGACTGCAATGGAGCGTGGGCCAGACAGGGACCCAGTGGGGCCCACTGAACAAAACTACCTTGATCTTGGTTGCGTCGAAGATGCGGGGTGCAGCAAAAGTGATGTGTTGCTGTTGATCCCCGCAACAGTGGTAATGCGCCGGTCCTGATCCGCACAGCAGCAGTGATGTGTCAGCTCTGATGAGCAAAGAGCTGTGATGCAGAGATTTGTCTTCATCATCGAGGATGTCGTTGACGGTGATGCAGAGACCTTTTCCAGTGCATGTTCCAAAGGCGATGCATCGGGCTGATCCCCGCAGTGGAGGTGATACGCCGGTTCTGGTCACGCAACAGGAGTGATGCGCTGGTTTAGATCCATACAACAGGAGTGATGTGTCAGTTCCGATCCACGTGACAGGGGCGATGCGTCGGTTCTGATCCATGCAATGGCGCCAATGTGCCGGTTCGATAGAGGATGCATGGATTTTGCTGTAGCAAACAGCATAGGCTTACTTCCAAGGGTTCAGGACTGGGGTGGCACCACTTGGCAGGGCAGACTCACAGATGGCAGAATCCAAGTGCAGAAGCAGGTAAGCTGAAAATCTTTTATGTCCCTGAGACTTCACATCAGGAGGCCAGGCAGCTAGCCCTTGGAGTCACTCTGGGTTCAATTGATGCAGGTTCAGTCCTTCTGAACCAGGCAGGAAACAGAAGGCAGCAGGGAAGTTCAGCATGGCAGGAGTCCAGCAAAGCAGCAGTCCAGCACAGTGGCAGGCCTTCAGCAGCACAGCAGTTCTTCTTCCTGGCAGAGTCTTCACAGGTCCAGAAGTGTACTGAAGTCATGGTGTCAGAGGTCCAATATTTATGCCCAGTTGTGCCTTTGAAGTTGGGGTGACTTCAAAGACAGGTCTTGGAAGGGCCCTGGCTCCAGACTCACTACAGGGGGGTATGCAGCCCTGTGTGGAGACAGGATGAGGCCTATTCAGGTGTACGTGAGGCTGGGTCCAGCTCCTCTCTCCCATCCTCCCAGGATGGCCCATCAAGTCACACCTAAGCTCCCGTTATTTGTGACTGTCAAGGGGGAATACACAAAGCCCAGCTGTCACCCTTCCCAGACGTGTATCAGAGGCAGGCAGCAGGCACCAAATGGCTGAAGTAAGAAAAGACCGGCTTTCTAAAAGTGTCATTTCCTAAACTGTAATTTAAAATCCGACTTCAACATGAGTTAGGATTTTAAATTAGGATTCCAGAGATTGAGGGTTGAGTGCACTGGTTGGCAGTGGTACAGTACACAGAGTCATAAACCAGCAAAAAGAAGGACAGAAAAGTACAGAAGGTAGGGAAAAAGTTGGGAGAAGGCCACCCTAAGGCTGTCAGGTCTAACAAGATATGTACCAGTCACTTGTCCTTACATCATGTTGTTGTGGAAGCTTACAAGTTAATCTGTAATGACATAGCTGAAGAAAAGCAAAGGAACATATTTTAATGACTTGTATCAAAGCTACGATTTTATAAATGAAACCTTACTTTTTTTATTTGTATGGGTATTAGCTCAAACAATCAAACAATAAAATCAATTTGATTTGATTTGATTTGAACTAAACTGAGCTCAACCTCCTGAAAGCTATCACAAAGGCTTAACACAGGGCAATGTGCAAGCAAAATATTTATGAAGTCCCAACACAGTAACAAAGTAAAAATGCAAAACAATAAAAATACCAAACAAATTAGAAAAATAGAGCAAAATGTATGACAATGACAAGAAAATGACAAAACAGAAACAGGCAAAAAGGGGAACCAGAGATATGAGTTTTAAAGCTTTAAAGAAAAATAACGCCAAAAGCACAAAGAGACAAAGAGATCAGTCTGGTCACGGTTGAGCAGGACTTAGGCACAATTTTAGGATGACTGCAATGCAGAGCAGGTCAGGTACACCAGCCAGGTTCATTCTGGTCAAATATTTTACCTTCTGACTTAGGGCCAGATTTATATGTTGGCGGGAAGGGCGCTCCTTTGCAGCAGCAACAGAGTTCTATCCCGCCAACAGAGCAATCCGCCTTCCCAATTAACTTTTGGACGAGCCATCAGGGGACAGTAAAATCATAATAATGCTCCCCCTGCCATGTGAAAAGACTACCAGGGTGAGGGTAGTATTATTTGTTTTTCTTTGTAACTAAAGAAAATGCTGTTATATGGTTTTCTTTTTGTAAAGAAAAAGAAATACTCTGTGCTACCGGGCTGCGTCAGAGGCAACCCTGTAGCACATAGTAAAATTGATTGGCAGGAATTGCTGTGATGGCCGTTATTGGCAATGCTTTTATAAATGACTGTCTGCTTGGCCATGATTTATAAATTTGGTGGGCGGCCCCTCCACCATGTGGATGAAGTAATTTATTCCATCCCCATAGCAAGACAGTGGGCTGTCCACCCAGATATTAATCTGGGCCCTAATCTTTTAAGTCCCAACCAACCAGAGGATTCTCAGGACCCAGGACGTTGGGAAGGTACTTAGAGACTCAGGCCGTGTCAGGGAGAGGCCAATAGCAAGGTCCAGTCCAGGTCCTATTGCAATTGGTCAGCTGGGTACTTTCAGCTTGTTGTCTCCCTTTTACCACACAAGGCCTGAGCCATCTGACCCTTGGAGTCCACTTCTTTTTACCAGTACAAAATGGAGCTGTTGCAGTCTTACAAGGCTCCCCTCAGGTTACAGATAGTCCAGTACTTTTTTGAACTTTAGGTCCAGAAAGTGTTTAGAAGAGGGTGCCTGGGGATGCCACGTTTATGCCTGGTGCAAGCTAGTGGATGGGTTGACTCATAGCCCCTCCCTAACCAATCAAGAAGTTCCCAGGCCCTGACCTACCTACTTTTGCAGACGTTCCTGTTTGCCTTACTACAAACGGGCCCAAAATGCAATCTGTAGGCCAAATCCAAGATGGTAAAGGTCTTCAGACACATTAAACTTGGGCTCTGATGCTTGGGGTTTGAGTAAGGAGGGTAATCATTGTGTCCTACCACATCTAACACTAAAATCCAGTTTGAAGCAGGCACGGTATTAACAACACACTGAGAGCCAGAGGCCTGGTTGGACAAAAGCATAGTTCTTCAGCAGACAGACATGGGATCCAGAAGAATTATTTTGGCATCCTGTTCTCTCCCTTTAAAGTACACCCTCTCTGAATATATCTGTGGAGTTCAGAGCAGTCATCTTATTTTATTAAAGTTTTCATCTATAGTAACAAACAAGAGGTAAAGAAAAAAGAAAGACAACCACACACATGCAGTTCCCGCAGACACGTATATCTCCTAACACTGCACTGCTATTATAATATGACAATAGTTCATGTATTTCTTATGATGATGCAGACATGCAGTCCTGGAGCAACAAGGGGACATCTCCCTTGGTTTGAAGTGCAAGATAAGTGCTGAAGGGGCTCCAGATGTACTGAGGGTGGGAGCCAACAGGCTGCAATGCCCAGTATTCCTCCAAGAGTTCCTGGCAATAAGTCACCTCCCTCAGCCTGCCCTTTAAGGTTGACATGCTGTGCCTACCCCAATGTATTGCCACTTTACGTTTAGCAAGGAGTAGGATTAATGCTGTCATGCGGCGGGTGCCAGCCACAGTGTCCTTGACATATCCCAACAGTGCAGTGAGCGGTGTCCAGGGCACAGAGTCAACAACAATCTTATCTATGCAGATAAAAATTACAAGCCAGAATTTAGAGAACTAGGGGCACTGCCAGGCCAGATGCACAAAGTCTGCACCTGCAGCTCCGCAGTGTGTGTATTGTGTCCCAGGCCCCATGGCCATAAGGAGCAAGGGTGCACCCAGTGTGCAGTCTATGGCATGAAGAGTGGTGGGCTCATGCGGTAAAGAGCTGTGTGCGGCCCTTCATGCATTGTTCAGTCGGAAATAAAGAAAGACGTCTAGTGGCATGCATAGGATTCAGGCCTGCAAGTCTTGTGGGGTTAGGAATTCACCACCCGTAAACAAATCCCCCATTGTTGTTAGGCCCAGCCTGTGCAGTTGGTGCTACACAAGCGCATCCCCAGTCAGAGGCAGTGTGGGGTTGTTAGCAAGTGGGAGGCCAGCAGAACAGAGGCAGTTCAAGCATGCCTTCTGGCAGACGCAATCCCAGGCCCACACAGTGGACTTAATCATGTTAATGTCCCCCTTGGATGCTCCAGTGCTGCACAAATCATGGTGGATAAGAGGCATGTGGTGGTGTTGTCCACCTCTATTGTGATGTACAGTTGATGTTGAATTGTGTGTATCCAAAAGTGGACGAAATGAGCCTGATCACAGTAGTAGTACAGTTCAATGTCCGATGTGCATATGCCCTCCCGCACGAAGGGCAAGGTCAGCATTTCCTAGGTCAGTCGGGGTGCTTACCCACCCACACCCACTGGATCAAAAGGGAACAGATACATGTGAAGAACACCCTAGTGAGTGGAAAGGGGACATTGAGGAAGAGATAAAGGAGTTTGGGTAACACCACCATTTTGGCAATTAACACGCACCCAGTGATGGACAGCGGCAGCCTGGCCCGCAAGGGGGTTTGCTCCTCCAGCGTGAGTTCCCTGCTGACCCAGACCCCGAGGTACCTGATACATTTGTCCACCCACACAAGAGGGTATTCAGTGAGGAAGCTTTCAGTGTGCACCTTGAGAGAGAAAATTATTGATTTTGATTAGTTGATGGCGATCCCCATCAGTGATCAAATCACATGTTTTTGTGTAGTATGGGTGCTAATTACATGGCCGGGTTCTGACATAGAGCATCACGTCATCAACATACAACTACTAACCTCTGTACCATGTAATTGAAGCCAGACTCAGTGGGGTGTTGGGGCAATCAGGCTGCTAGCGGCTCCATAGTGATGGCATAAAGAAGCTGGGAGACTGGGCGCCCTGCCTAGTGCCTCTGTGTTTTGCAATGGTGTCCGAGACTCTCCAATTGACATGGATGCGGGCAGTTGGGAGTGTGTGCAAGAGTTGGGTCCATAAGAGAAAACCAAGGCTGAAGCCCACACACCACAAGAGCGCAAACATGTAAGGCCATTCTACGGAATTAAAGGTCTTCGTGGCATAGAGGAAGATCATCACTGCCGAGAACCACGGGTCCAAGGTATGTAGAACAGTGAAGAGACTACAAAGGTTGTGGACGGTGGAGTGACCAGGAACAAATACCGATTGGTCAGGCTTCACTACATCAGGGAGTAGTTGGAGGATACAAGTGGCATTCATTTTGGCCAGTATTTTGTTGTCTACATTTTTCATGGATAGGGGCCTATAGGAATTGCACTGTGGGCGGAGCTCACGGAGTACCACCCTGCGGAATTCCGTGGAGTAAACTATAAACTCCGTGGGATTCCATGGAGTTCTACAAGTGGCGGAATCCGCTGTATTAACATCATACTTGGAGCTGTGGCAAGAGTACCAACACCAGCCACTTGGTGGTGCTATCCCCACACTGAGAAATCCTTTAGCAGCGCATTACGCTGCATGAACACTGACTGTACACATACCGTTGTGAGTATGGCACAGAGGGGCAAGAGCTGGCACACATGGTACAAAGTAACCACCTGCAAGGTGCTAAAGCAAATAAAAAATAGGCATAGTTTCCATGATGTACTCTTCTTACCCCCTCTCTGGGGGGACCGCCTAAGCAAGACTCCATCTTACTGCCTGCTGCTGCTGTGCTGACCTGGATGTTGTTGTCACACAGAGAAGCGTGTGGGATCTGATTCCTCACTGGCCAGAACGAGGGAACAGCCGACGGCTCTCTTGAGGCTCCGCAAATAGTGCAGTCACTCGAGTCACCAGCAGGGGAGGGAGTGAGCTGGCCTGGGTGGGTGGTGGTGCTGCTTACGGAGGCAAGCCACCCAAGGCACTGACTGACCCCATAGTCAACTGATGGAACCCCCCCAGCAAGCCCGTAGGCTGGTGGTATCGCTGCTCCTGCACCTTCCTTTCAGCCCACTGCTTCTAGTTCTTGGGAGTGTCTGTCCGCTCTGCTTCTGCTGATGTCATCGGGCCTCCAGGTCATGTGACCATGCTGTTTTCCCTCCCATCTCTATTCTTTACGGCCTCACGTTACACTGCGCATCAAGATTGCACAGTGCCATCTGCTGACCAAAAGCACAGAGGGGATTTATTTATTTTTCTCTTGACTTAAGCTGTTGTTATGTTGATGTTGTTGACTTTACTGTGCTGAAATTCTGCTCCGCAGTGGAATGCAAAATTATCGGGAACTCCACGTTGCACGCGGAGCACGAAGTTCCCAAAAGTCCGCAAACTCTGCGAGCGGAGTGAATTTCTCCGCCCGGGTTTACAGATTAGGTGGTTTATCAGGTTTGATGACCATGACTTTAAGGGCTTCCCGCACTGAGGGGGGCAAGTGCCCAGCATCCCTGGCTTCCACGTACATGGTCAGTAGATGTGGTGCAAGCTGCTCAGCATATGCCTTTTAGAATTGGGCCATCAGGCCGTACGGGCATGGGGTCTTGCCGCCCAGCATATCTTGGATGGCTTGTGATGTCCTTCACAGTGAACGGGGCATCCAGATATTGCCTGTTGCAGTTATCAAGCCTGAGCAGCTGTACAGTGCCTAAGTAATTGGTGAGTGTATTGGGGGCACTTCGCCAATGGAAGTGTAAAGTGTGGCTTAGAAGCTGAGCATGGTCTGGGCGATGTCATCTGTGGAGTGTCTAGGTGCCCCAGTGGGGTCAAGGAGTTTGGTAATTTAAAAGCTGCCCGACATTTCCTAAAGAGAGTTGCAAAGGTCGCCCAATCTCCCTCAATGAGTAGTATCCCAGTGTAAGAAGTGCACTTCACTTTTCACACTGTCTTCGTACTCTGACAGATTTTCTTGGAGCTGCGCCAGGTGATAGGCATCACCCATGTCAAAGTATCACAATTTGTGCTGCTGGAGACCACGCTCAGGCATGTGTAGTATTGCTCACAGATTGAGGAGGATTCCAGACTGCTTAGCTATGCACATTCCATGGATGCAAACCTTAAAGGCGTCACAGAGGGTACCTAGGGAGACAATGGTGCTAGTGTTGAGAGTGAAGTATTCAGCTATAGTGTTGCGTATATCATTGTGAAAAATGGAGTTTGCATCAGGGGATTCCCCAAGTGTAGAGCATTTAGAGGGATCTGTCATGGACAAGGTCAGGGCCATTGACGCATGGTCAGAGAGCATTCGGGCTAGGTATGTAATGCTGGGGCTGCAGACGCATATGTCGCTCTTAATAAACCAGTAATCAATGCCGACCACGTGCCATGAAAGGAGGACAAACAGGTGCCCTTGGTCGTGTGGGTCTGTCTGGCACGACATTTTCAACTAAGTCATGCTCAGACAGCAGAGTGTGCAATTGTGTCACTGCATGAGGGTGTGGGCAACAATGCGAGTGGGAGAAGTTCTTCTGAGGGTCTATTATGACATCAAAGTCACCCTCCATATCACAGTGGAGTGACCGAGGGTCACTATCTTGTCCCATATCTTGGCAAAGAAATCCAGGCTGTCATCATTCGGACCATAGATACACACTATTGTAGTGCAATAGCCTGCAATAATTCCATGCCAGATCACGTACTTGCCCTCTTTGTCATGGAACACCAAAAATATGCACCAATGTAGCCACCTGCAGAAGATCACCACCACACCTCGAGCATAGTTTGAATATGTGGAAACGTGAGTGTCTCTGATCTTCCCTGAGTGCAATCGACCCTGAGTGTGCTACATTAGGTGGATCTCCTGTAGCATTGCAACATCCACACTGTGACACCGGAGTTAGGCAAATGTTTTTTTAACTTTCCTCAAGTCATTCACCACCCTAACATTCCAGGTCAGCAATGTAATGCCCTTTATCTCTGCAAATTAATTATCTTACCATTAGCAGCCAATTCAGGGGGGTCCACACCTCTCTGGGGGTTGTGTGTGTGATATGTAGTGTGCCGAGCATAACAGAGCAGTAGAGTAGTCATCTGGGATAAAATTAAGGAAACTACAAATGGGTACATACCCCAACATACCACCGCCATGCACTTTAACAGCCCAAAACTGTTTAAGAAAAGCATTATCCCCAGTAACCTGAAATGGAAAAAAAGAAGAACTGAGTGGGACACATCCCTCAGGCATCTCTGAGAAAGTAAGAGAACTTCAGTACCAGGGGGTGGGATGGGCGGCCTGGCGGGAACATATCAAGTGCCTCAATTTGAAGTGTCAATCATTGTCTCACTGGCTGTCTTGATCTCTGTCGGGTGATGGTGGCAGTTCCACTCCATGGGTACCACGGGAGCGTTTGTGACAAAACTTTAGGGCCAGCTTGGGATCCGTGAAGTAGCCGGCCTTTCCGTTGATGGTGATCTTGAACTTGGCTGGATAGAGGAGTCTGTAGGAAATTCCCACCAGCGTCAGTAGCTTCTTGGCAGGGAGGATTGCATGGCAAGGGTAAAGTTTCGGTAACTTGTATTTTGTTGCCCTGGTAGTGGATTTCCTCTCGTTCCTCTGCAAGGCGCAGTATGATGTCACAGTCATAGCAGTCTGGCTGTGATGGCCTCACCGGTTCTTCTGGTGAGATGGTCATCGAACAATGCCCAAAGGAGGGCCTCCATGTAGTCCTCCACGGTGATCACAGCAATGGACTAAGGGATGCCTATGATCCTGATACTGTTGTGCCTGGAGTGCGCATCTAAGTCCTCATTTTTGGCACTGATGATCTCAAGAACTTTTTCCATCTGCTGGACCTGTTCAGAGTGTGCCACCACCCTATCCTCCGAGTTGAAGATGGCAGCTGCAGCTGTGCCAGGCGATCATCATGTTTGTCAAGTTGGTTGCCCATGATGGATTTATATAGCCAGTTGTAAAAAATCTACCTTCCCTTTTTACAGGACACTAAAGATATCCTAAATAAATTGGGGAATATACAGTGGACATCTGAAATGACATGGGTCACACTAGATGTGAGTTCTTTATATATATGTAAGCCGAAAAGTAGAGGTTGGAGCCGATCTAGTATTTCCTGTCTAAAAGATCGGCCTCCTACATGGAACACATTGACATGTTGATTGACACGATTGATTTCATACTGGTAAATAATGTTCTCACCCATGAGGGAGAATGGTTCCGACAAACTCAGGGAGTAGCCATGGGCTCAAGATTTTCACCTTCATATGCAAACTAGTACATGGGTATCTTCGAGTCAAAGTGCATATGGCACAAGGGTCCTCCTCATTTGACTGAGCACATTTTCTTTTATGGAAGATTCACTGACGATGTGGACAGGTCCAGAAACATTGTTGGTAGAATTTTGCACCTAACACAAATGATCTTAATAAACACATAACATTTGAGTTTAGCAAACAGTCCATTTGTTTTTCGTATATAGAAATATATATCAAGGATAGCAGGGTACAAACTAAAACCACAGCCTGTAACGTATTGCTTGATGCTGCTAGCTCCCATCCAACCACCCAACTGTCAGCTATACCCTTTGGGGGGATGTCAAATTGGAATCATGGGAAATTAAGCTAGATCCTGGCAAAGGTTCTTACAAAGAGGCTACTCTGAAGAGATCTTATGAGGTGTCAGGAAAAAAACTGCCAAAGTCTGCAGAACATCCTTGCTAAGAAATCCAAAATGAAGTTGGCACATAACTCGATCTCTTTTTGTACATCATATAGTCACGACAGCAATTCCAATTACAAAATACTTTTGAAATATGGGCACATACCAATCACAGAAAGCACACTCATGCATATAATTCCATCTAAACCCGAGATGATTCATATAAGAGGGAGAACAATCAGGGACACTGGGCCCGATTCACAAAAGTAATCGGAGACGAAAGTCTAACTTTACGACTTTCGGTATTCACAAAAGGCATTTACAAGTAGTAAAGTTAGACTTTTGGTCTAAGTTTAGACTAAAAGTCTAACTTAGACCAAAAGTCTAACTTTACTACTACTAAAGTTAGACTTTTGGTCTAAACTTAGACCAAAAGTCTAACTTTAGTAGTAGCAAAGTTAGACTTTTGGTCTAAACTTAAACTAAAAGTCTAACTTTAGTAGTAGTAAAGTTAGACTTTTGGTCTAAACTTAGACCAAAAGTCTAATTTACTACTCGTAAATGCCCTTTGTGAATACCGAAAGTCGTAAAGTTAGACTTTCGTCTCAGATTAATTCTGTGAATCGGGCCCACTGTGTGCAACAGCTATCTGCACCTATAACTGAAACTACCAAGACATGGCTACCCACTGCGCCAACGGGATTTTTTAAATGCAGCACCTGCAATATGTGCAGCAAAGCTATGCATAGGACTTATGATTTCAGCTTTAATGGAAGCAAGACATTCACAATTAAGACTTTCATTAATTGCAATACTAGATATGTTGTTTATTTGTTGATTTGGGCATGTGGAGCTATTTATGTGGGGAGCACGATCCAATCCATAAAAGAACTAATACAAGAGCATATTTGCTTGTTGAGAAATAATGAACTATCCTCCCCACTAGTCAAACATATCAGGGAGATGCATTTAATATCTGAAGCTACCATGATTAGATTCATGGGAATCAGTCAGACAAAACCCAATCCAAGTGGTGGGAATCGTATGGCTGAATTAAGGAAAAATGAGTCACTGTGGATCATCAAACAGAGAACCGTGCAGATGGGCATGAATCAAGATAGTGAAATGTATCATTTCTTATAAGAATTATTATTAGACTATGACAAACTGTCTAGATATATTTCATGTTACTTCCAAAATAGGTGATTATTGCAATAATTCGTCATACTTGTTGTTGAAATCTGACTCTGATAACATGTTACATGCATGTTATGTAATTTCCATTTGTAAAAGATCATATAGCTTGCTAAACCACAGAACTATCTCATGTCACTTCAAAAATAGGTGGTAAATGTAAATCTTTTTATACTTATTTTGATATCCAACCATGATGACATGCTACTTGCTTGCTATTGAATTTGCATTAGTAAAGATCATATAGCTTGCTATTAAACCGAATTATCTTTAAAGTGCATTAGCTGCAAATGTATATACTTGATGGGCTGTTCACGTTCAAGCATAGGTTGGATCACTCGTTTATAAGAATGCTTATGAAGATGATTGCTGGAATTATATTTATGATCTAACCACTATCCAGACAATATATCATTGTTAAGGGATCAATTGGATCTACAATATATATATTTTTTGAATAGGAGTAAAAAATAATAGTTCTACAGCTTTGAGATGTTTTAAAGCTGTGGTTACTGGTATCACAATATTATTGATAAACTTACTGTTTCTGGTATCAGTCTCTACTGCTTCTATCTTCTTATATGAAGCTGATATGCAATTATATGTAAATATGCGGCCATTCAAAAGTTGGTAGGCGTTTGGTGAATTTCATGCCCCTCTAGTACTTTGAATTGCTTCTTCTATGTTTATGAATTGACATAAACGCACATTTTTGAAAATGGGCCAGTGGGGATTTTTGAGTCGCTTTGAGGTTCCGGACAGAGGTCAGATCACACGGCATGCTGGTGGCTGAACACAGTGAGTTACTCATGAGATACATATTGATACCAAGCACGTGGCACCTGGCGAGTGGATTGCACATTAGATGGTGTGTGTTATGTTCCAGATACGCATTGGCAGCAGGAAAGAGTTTGATGGGAATTCTCAGGTTTGCAGAATCCATTTACGGAATGTTTTCTGCACATTACCATATAGCCATTCTTTGAATTATGACAATTGCACAGAGGATGTTGTCACTCTATCAGCGGCAGCTCCTCCGCAATGGTGGAAGAGCAACGCCCCACTGCCTGGCTCAGAGCCAGCAAATTAAAAATATAACTATGTCCTTGCATCATTTTATTTTGCATTTGCCAGCTCTGAGCCAGCGCTGTTGGGAGGGGAAGGCCAAGGCATGGGAGGGGGGGAGGAGGAGTGTTACGTGCTCGTGTGTTTGCCCCCCCGAGAACCCCCGCGCTACCTCTCCCACATTCCCTACACCCACTCCACCACCCATTGCCTGTGGCGGCCGCCACTGCACTCTATTTATGCTTGAAGCCGTCACAAATATGAGCCATGCATAAATATTCTATCCGTAGCATTGTTTCATGTTTGTGTGATTGATTACAACATGGTAAGCTGAAAGTAGTTTCTGTACATTGTATGTATGTGTTACTGATAGTGCACATAGTCAAAGAGTTTGTCGTGGACACATGCATTAACATAATGAGCTTGTATTGCAGAATTAAGATAACGTTGGCCATATATATTATTGGCTTGTCCTGTCTACATATTAGAATGCCATGTGCAATGTCTATGGAACGTATTTACTCTGGGCTTAAATTTTCACATATGACATCCAAATATTTGCTGCTTTTTCAGACTCATCCAGCTGGGCTTAGACTTATTATTTGGGAGCAACTGGTATTAGCTCGATATTCAAATTGACATGCATTAATATAAAATATCTGGCCATATTGTTACAGAGCTCGTTAAGGATTTATCATGGTCTTTAGCAACCTTAAGGGTTAGTGATTCCCATCATCAGTATTTGTCACACTGGTAGGATTAAATGGATTAAATAGCTCTCCTTCTCCCTTGTCTAAGCTCTTAGACAATGAGCTTTCCAATTGTCTGTGGGAATCATTACTTACAGATGTATTTGGCTTAAAGACCTGGAAACCATTTAAAATATTTGATTACGTGTGTTGGATCATGGAACCACTAAAATACCCACATATACTTTGGTCTAGATGAAAACTATTTACAACATTACTTCCTCTAAATATTTCATTTGTCCACATTGATCAAGTGTGACATCAGTTACTTGTCTTGAAATTGTCCCTGATCCATAAGACCATGTAGGGCTTTTTCGACATTCTTATTCATTTTCCTTGTCATTCCTCAGGGGCCGTTATATACTTTCTAGAGACTTTTAAGAAGATCCTCAGATCCCTATATGTTACTGTAGTTTCGATATTTCTTCCAACTATAGGTACATTATTACATTTTTTGTGCGCTGCCTATATTTGGGAAGTACTCAGCACTATGTATTTTTCTACTTTACAACACATTCCCATTGTGCACAAGTATTCTTTATCTCTGTTCCTCATTCTAACTTCCATTATTCTTTCAGCTAAATACAGTTTAGTATTTGGTTTTGATGTAGGCTATCTTGCACTTGATTTGTTAAGGTTATATACAATTTCTTTTTAGTGCACTAGGTTCACGGGTGCCTTCGAAAGTCATGGGTAGATAAACTGGACACAATATCTTGTTTTGAGTCAATCGGTTTTCAAACTTTTTTATCTCTCTTTTACTGAATCATAATAAAGGTTTATGTATTCATATTTCTCTTTTCTATGTATCACTTTATTCAGCCTTGAGAAAGTTCCAAAAAGGGACGAAACACATGTCGGCTGAAACAATCCATGAACCAATAACATCAAAATATCTGCAAACTACTACCAATCAACTGTGCCTGTACTCAAGATACTGACTGGACTAAGATAGTTTGTGCTACCCTGTGATACCAAGTCTAAGTTAAAAAAATAACATTCACCTGAATGTTTGAAGCTCTTAATGAATTCCCAGTTATCTTTTCTATGTTACACAGTAATATAATTGTTGTATTTATTAGGATGTATCAATGGCTACACCAATGGACCTAAATAGACACAGTTAAGGTTTCCATACACTACAAGTGCTCCACTATTTTCTATCTGGTTGCCCATATGGTCCAGGTGGCTCATCAGTGTATTGGTTTTTCAGTTGATGCTTTTGAGGCTGATGCGCATCTCCACCAGTAGGTCCCTTAGTTCCAGTGCCTCAGGCCTCAGAGACAGGCCCATCGAAGGCACCATCCTCTACAGGCCTTGGGGTGCACCACTTATCAAAACTGAGTTCTGCTTGGTGCTTATCTGATCTCCCCATTGTTGGGTGTGCAGGGAGCACCTCCCCAGCAGCCCAAGGGGTCAACGTGCTCCCACCACAATGGTTCTGGCCTGGGAAAGCAGCAGCAGCCCCCCCGGATGCCAGTTCAATGTGGGTCGCAGTTAGGAGAATGATAGGTGATGCAGTCCTCCCCAACCTCCACCCTACACGTCCTGGCCAGCAATGACATCATCTGGTGGCAGGTTCCTGTAGGCTTCCACACATCGACAATGATCAGTGGTGGCCCTCCGCTCCCCGCGGCATGCAGGGGTCTTGAGCAGGCCTCTGCCCTGGCAGGCAACAATCGGGCACTAGGAGTTAGGCACTTTAGTTGATGGGGGAAAGGGAGCTGAAGCACCCTGGCTATCCCCTAGGGGGCTGGTCCCCACAATCTCCGTATGCGAAAACTGTGGCCCTGCCACACCCTTGAGTCCCCACAGAGGGCACAAGCAGGCCACACCACGGGGGTCAAGAGCAGGCCAGCCCCGCAAGAACCCAAGCGGTGGTCGAGGAGGTGAGCAGCAGATTGCCCAGCAACCTCAGGGAGGCCGTGGCTCTCAAACGAGGCAGCCACGGCCGTGCCGGCACCCACCTCCTCAAGATCCCATGGGCACAACAGCCAGGGCCCACACCTCGCAACATCACCACTGGTACAGCAGTCCAGGGGAGCCCACTTTCAGACAATCGCAGATGTGGCCACCATCAGCAGCAGTGCACGACTGCAGTGGGAGCGCAATGCAGTCCGCGTCAGTGGGGGAAGGCAGCACTCCACCAGCCACACAGTGGTCCTCCAGCGGCTGACAGATATAGCCGCATGCGTGTCAGCAACCTCCAGGCAGAATCCATTGCTGGTGGGCTTGGATGTCAGCCTAAACCATGTGTTACTGCTGTATTATGCAGCCAGGCTGGCAGAGCCTCACACTATGATGGCCATCGTGCTGCCCAGCTCCCTGGCATCCCCCATGGCAACCATGAGGTTAGCCTATTATTTGCTCCCGGGAGGCACTTCATACCTATTTCACACCTAATTAAGGCTGGGCACAGGCTGAGAGCTATTAAAGGCTTATGCTAATTAGCCTTCTGACAGTTGAAGCATTTAATGGGTGACTTTCTAAAAGTTACTTTTCCTTAATATTTATTAAAAAATCTGATTTCTCCACTGAATTGAATTTCTAATATATAATAAAAATAGGGTTTCATTATTTTCTAGCTGTTCCTTTTCCTGATTTATCAGTATTAGTAGTTCAATCAGTACTGCGGTTTTCTACATAGGACAGTTAGGTCTACCATAGTGAAAATAGCTTTTAGAGCCCTGTCATTGTAGGGACATAGTAACATAAATTTTCGATATGTGCCACGTTTAGATATCAGGCACCCTGCCTTGTGGGCTACAAGGCCTACAGGGGTGACTTATGAATATTTAAAAGGGAGGTTTTTACGTGTCAAAAATATTTATGTGAACAGGTTGCACTGCTTAAGTCAGGCACAGTGTAGGCCTGAAGCAATGTTTTATTTTGTCACACTAGTGGATGGCACAATAAGTGCTACAGCCCAAACATGCAAATTACCTTCCACACCCTGATTGCAGTTTTTACTCCATATGCTAGGACTTACAAGTATGTTAAATGTGCCAAACAGGGATAAGCCAATTTAACCATGGTTAAAGTGGGAGGACAGGCACTGCTGGTTAACAGGTTTAAAATGCTCAGAGGTCTGAATCCAGCAAAAATATAGGGCTCATAAAATGGCAAAAAGTCTGGGGTGACCATGCAGAAAAGGAGGCTTTCTTATAAATACAAATACATATTCAAGTTCTTTGTGTTTAGAATTAGATTAGTTATCTAAATTTTATATTTAAGCAGTTGAAGTCCAATTAGAAGCTGTGCACAAAGATTAGGACGTTACTTTGACTTATGTCTCATATGCAATGTTGCAAAATAATAGTGCAGCTCAGGCAAAGCCCTGTACACTGGTCATGGGTTTGTTATAATAAATCTGCCCTGGAAAGCTGATATGCATTGAAAGTATAACATTCAGGAGACTGGATGGCAAGTTTAGACAGTACTTGATGCAAACATCTTTGCCTCTGTGTTATGATAGCAGGTTTCTGGAGCAGGGAATGAATGACAAGAATGTTTGCACACGGTTTTTGTATGCCATTTTTCCATTTTATGTAGTGTTATGATCTGTTATTGTTGTGCTGTTAGATATTTGTGCTGTATTCAATCTTATGCTGCACTGTGGGTGTTGAGTTGTGTTCTGATTTGACTGTTAGGGTTTTTGTTTGTTATTGTCTTATGTACTGTCGATTACTTTAGATATGTCAAGAGATGCCACTACATTTTCAGTCAAATATAGCACATGCCTTTGAATTCCAGGGATGCATTTCGATTTGACACCTTCTAAAATGGTAAAATAGGTCTTCTCCAACTATTCAACTAGTTAAGCCACAGTAGCGTTGCTCCAGCTCATCAAATATTTAAGACACAAGCTAGCCCAAGACTGTGGCAGAGACTGTGGGCTGGATCGTAGTTGACTCTGAAACACCTTTTACTGCAGTATTATGAAAACATGATTCTGAGCTGGTAATGTTGATAAGAACATTTCTGTAGAGGTCGGGCAGTCAGGTGAGCCCAATGTCCTGCTGCTGAGGCACGCCGCTCCTCCCCCTTCCTCCTTCCATCAGCTTCCGGGTCGGGATTCGTCGGCTGGTCTGAATGCAGTGAGAGACGCGAGCCGCCAGCTGCGAGCGGCGTCACGGAGGCTACAGAGCAGAGCGGAGCTGGATATGCTGAGTCAGCTGTCGGTTAACTGACGGTTAATTGACCCATGAGGCGGTGAGAAACGCAGCGTGAGGCTACGGTGCTGGGGGGAATAAGCAAAGAAACTGGATGTGCTGAGTTAGCCCTGAGGCTGTTCCCTGGGACCATCGAGAGTAGAGGCGAGAGGCGGTCTCCCCTGCGAGGTGGTGAGCTTGTCGATTAAAAGATAAGCAAAATAAAGACCAGATGCACGGCTGTGTGAACACCCCTTTTTTTAAGGCTAAGAGGCAATTAAGCGTGATACTGACACTCCTAGGGGGGAGCCAAAACAGGTCCTACTATCTGAGTTTTTGAGAAATTTGAAAAGCCCTTGGGAGGGGGAGAGGATTTAAAAAAAAAAAAAAAAACTTTCTCTATGCTATAAACGAACTACTACCTGTTTACTGCCACTGTTTGACCAGCTGACCAGCTGCATTTGGCTGCATTTGGCTGTGTGTGACTTTGCAGTTTGACAATTTACGCTTTTGTGGCCGAAGCTGGAAATCTGTTTAACCTGTTTAACCTGTCTAGAAATAAGTTCAGTTGCTAGCTCTACCTCCGCCTCTGCAACGTGGTGTCTTACGAGGCATAAAGTCCAAGAGTGGGCTTCATATTTAAGGCCAGGACTGTGAACTATGCGGCAGATGGTCCTGCGAGGATCAGTGAAACGAGCACCAGCTGAGGTCCCCACTCTTCCACCGCTGACTCAGAAGGCTAGGAGAAAGGCGGCGCAGTCTCGAATATTGGCAGCCAGGAGAGGAAGAACTAGCCAAAAGTAAGGGGGTCAATGAGTACCATGAGCTCGCAAATGGATCTGGCGCTCCTGGCATCTTCTCCCCCGTAACTCACCCCATCACTCACATCTCCAGGAACTTCCTCTGGGTCCTCATGGTCCTCCCCAGAAATAGAGAGTAGTAGTAATGCCCTAGCGGAGTGGGCTCCGCAGGCATTGCCAAGACTCGAAAAGAAATGGAGTTGGCTCCAGATGAGCCGCTGGAGGAGATGACCCCACACAACTTCAGTACTTGGCAAGCTGATAATGAAGGCTCTAGTAAGATTGGAGCCCCACAAATGGCGGAGACAGGCAATAGGAGCCTAGAGGCGGCTAACCCTCTTAAAGTCTACCCTGTATTCTCTAAAAACCATAAGCCAAATCAAGTGGTCACCAAAGCTCCTCTCGCTGACAGGACATTACTTGAAGAAACCACCCAGGTTAACCAGGAAATAATCACTGGCACGACTCCGGGTGAGACTGCCCAAGAAGGAGGTCCAGAGGGGCAAGTACAATCTATACAGCCGGTACAGTCTACTAAAGGGGTAGGCCTGGACACACTTATGTATAATTCTAGGAGTTCAGATGGCCTAGGGCTCTCGGTTCCCTCACTACAGCACAGTCTCTCTTTGGAAACTACAATCGTAGAGATGGATTCGCTATGTCAGCAGGGGCCTGGAAGCAGCGATGCTTGTGCCGGGGGGGCGCTGCTATCGTCCAGTCTCCATAAGTCCCGACACAGCAAATGCAACAGCTGTTTGAAACTATTCTGGGGGAAATATGGGATTTCAAAAACTCGCAAGGCCAGGAGCTCTCTTTATTACATCTAAGATTAGATACAATTGAAACTATGGTCCAACAAATACCTGAGCGATTTAAGGAACTGGAGCAACGTGTATCTGATATTGAGGATCACTCTGTGGCATGTGACTCTGATATTGCCTCTCTTCAAAAAAAATCCAGGCCTCGCAGTTAAAGATGGATGAGATGGAGAATTATGCCACACGTTCAAATTTACGCTTTACAGGGATCTCAGAGGACAGTGAATGTCTTAATGGTCAGTCCAAACCGTTGGCTTATATGGAGTCAATGATTTGTTTTAAGGAATCAGTGATGATCTCTATTTTAAAGAAGGATAAGGACCCAAAATACCCGAGCTCCTACCGCCCAATAAATCTACTAAATGTAGACTATAAGCTTTTTATGAAAATCTGGGCGAATAGGATCTCGAGCTATGCACAACAGGTGATACATGCGGACCAAACAGGGTTCTTGCCTGGAAGATCGATGGCTGCAAATACATTTTATCTGATTCAGGCTATCGACTACTTTTCTGCCAGGAAGGATAGTGCGGCCATTTTAATGATGGACGCAGAAAAGGCATTCGACCTGGTGGATTGGCAGGCCCTTTTTTTTATCCTAGGGAAGTTTGGCTTTCCATGTCGCCTGATCGAGATGCTAGAAGGAATCTACAAGGGGGCAATTGCAAAAATAATTATAAACTCTCATCAGGCGGGAGAAGTGACGATAAGGCGCGGTACTAGGCAGGGATGCCCTCTTTCTCCCCTTTTATTCTCTCTTTTTATTGAGCCACTGGCGATAAAGATTCACTCCAATGTATTAATTCGGGCTCCCCTAATAGGTATGGCAAAAATTAAGCTTTTTGCTGATGATTTGATCCTATACTTGAACCCAGACAAATCGAATATCCAGCTGGCTCTTGGAGAAATTCAGGCGTTTACAGTGCTGGGGGGCTATAGGGTCAATCAGTCCAAAACGGAGCTTCTCCTATTTAATGCATTGGGAACCGATCTCCCGGAAGGGATACTATTTCTGCCTCTAAAACCTATTAGATCTGGGCCTCTACGTTACAGCCGATTTTTCTCAACTTTTTCATTTGAACTATGTTAAAACACTTGTTAAAATAAAATACCTGTTAGAAAGATGGTCGCTTCTACCACTGACTATAATAGGTTGAGTCTCTTTGGTAAAGATGTCGATACTTCCCTTGCTGATATTTTTGTTTTTAAATCTTCCTTTAAAAATACCAATCTCATATTTTAATTAAGTAAATAAGGTGATCCGGGAGTTTGTATGGGCAAAAAAAAACCTCGGATTAAGCTATCCATTTTACAATTAGATGTAGAGCAGGGGGGCTTGCACTACCTCATTTAATTACCTATTATCAAGCTGCGCTATTTAGTTTAAAAACACAGTTAGTGGCCCCTTTCTAGAACTTTGATAATTTTCTATTTAGTCTTATGTCAACAGAAAGTGCAATTAAGCTACCAGCATTCCTACGCACTTCAAAGTTACCAAAAAAGACAATATATAAGGTCCTAAACATATTTCTAACCCGTATACAGCGGTGTAATAAAAGCTATAATGTTCCAACATGCCATGCATATTCCTCCCTTCAAGATTGTGAGCTATGGGGTCTCCAGCTCTCGCAAAAGGTGATGCAGCTAGAAAATAAGCTAGGCTTTCGCAGGCTAGGCCACTTCTATAACGGCACTAATTTGGTAACGTGGGATGCTTTCGTAGCGCAATTTGAACCTCAGAGCCGTGATCTCTGGTTAAGCTTCCGACAGATTATACGCTTTCTGTCGTTTAATTATATAGGAATCAATGAGAGAGCTAGAACAATTTTAAAAGCAGCCTTTGAGTTGAATTTAACTGGTATTGGTAATTGGTGCAGGCTATTGCGACAGGACATGAATAAGAGTCTCGTCTAAAACAATGCTCCCGAAAATTGCTCAGGAAACTAACTGCTGGTTTAATATCCAGGAATGGCAACGAGTCTGCGAGCTTGGTCATAGGGCTCTGAGGGCGGCCATTTTTAAAAGGATGTCTTTTCTTTCAAGATGGTCGGCTTACTACACCCCCCTCAGATTACATAAATGGTTTCCATCAATTCCGAATAATTGTTTTAGATGTAATCAGTCGGAGGCAGGCGACTGGACACATATATTTTTTACATGTCCTAGATTACAACATTTCTGGGAGGAGGTGTTTAGGTTTATTAGCGATTGTATGTCAATAGCTATTCTACCATCTATACCGTTGGCCCTATTTGGCTTTTCTTATACAGCCCATCAGCTACCAAACCATAGGCAATGCTTGGTGTTTACGGCCATAGCGGTAGCTAGATCTCTAGTATTGCAAAATTGGAGATCTCAGAAGATCCCTACACTGGGTCAGTGGCTGTTTAAGTTAGACCGGGCCCATAAATTTGAAGAGGCCTATGCAAAAAGGATAGGGGCGCTTCGGAGATTTAGTTTGACTTGGGAGGGCTATGTTTTGACCACCTTAGTGGTTGTTATTTTTCCATCTGCATGTTTTTTTTTTTTTTTTTTTTAACTTGTCAAAATGTGGTTAGTTGGAGGTGCTATTTAGGAGGCTGGTGTAGTATATCATGTGAAATTGTATATGAATTTGCGCTATTTATTGCTTTTTTTAAATATGAGATTGGATATTATGTAAATTTAATCTTCTGTCATGTACCTTCCTTATCATGTTTATAATGCAAAATGGAATATGAATTTATGCTATTTATTGCTTATTTTGATACGAGATTGGAAATTACGTAATTTTGTCTGTTTCATGTACTGTATTTATCATGCTGCTATTCACGCTCAATAAAAAAAAAAAAAAGAACATTTCTGTACATTTATTGTGGGACATTTGGTTGAGGTGATGATGTGTTCTGTTGTTTTTTCTTGGTACAATGATTTTACACTGCATCATATTAATATTTTAGTATGTTGTACTTCCGTTGTTGGGTTGCATCGCGTTTTGTCTGTTTTGTTGTGAGGTGCCCTGTTATGTTGTAATTGTATTCTTATGTGACTTTTTGTACGTTAGTCAGTTATAATTGGTTGTTTACTTTAGAAATATCAACAAATGCTGTTGCATTTTCAACTAAAAGCACATAGATGTCATTTAGGGGTCGCCAGGAGTCACAGCTGTGACCCCTGGCTTGTGCCTAGTGAACCCTGGCACTGCATTTGAAACCCTGGCCTCAGAGGTAGCAAAATCTGTGCCAGAAACATATGGGCAGCTCGTCCTTATGCACATCAGTTCGGGCTCCAATCTGCTTGTTTTTGGTCATGTTCTTTTAATTACACAACAGTGAATAATAATATATTATTCACTATTAGTGCAATAAAAAATGGAGTATCATTAGCTGCAAAATAGCCCTCCCTGGCAGCAGAGGTAAGTAAAAGATGCTTTTAAATGTATATTGTGTGCATTGCGCGCAGGTGAGAATGTGTTTATGTGATAGAGAGTGTGCATATGTGTGATTGTGTGTGTATGTGTGAGCGTATGTATGTGTGAGTTGTCATTTTATGTGATATAGCCAACAGTGGCAGCAGCCACAAAACTCAAGTGGGGGAGTAGAGAGAGGACGGGGGATTAGGGAAATAATGATTTTAAAAAATGTACCAGTCCTCCAGCCGACGCTGCCGGCCACCTTGGTGCTCCTCTTCTCTCCTGCTCTTGATGGTGTACCAGCAGTCCCTGGGTCACCAGCACAGGCTCCCCACCCAATCCCGGCGCTGCTCTGAATAGCATGAGAGCAGCGCCAGGATTGGTCTGCATGGCCTGGTTTGCTGCTCAGATGGTGCTTAGGAGTCTGTGCTGTTTCTCCAACCCGGCTGTACAACACAGCTGGGTTGGAGAAACCTAAGTGTGCATGTCTGTTTGGCCGGCCTAAGACGACCGGCCAAACCGACATGCGCACTTTACAGTGCACCTACCACTCCTCCTCCCTGCCATGGCCCAGCCCTGCCCAAGACTCCCTGGCTCAGTTAGTCAGCGGAAAAAAATATATATTATTGCTTTATTATTTTATTTTTTGCTGACTGACTCAGTGGGGCAACGCTCCTCCACCATTACGGAGGTTCCGCCCCTGATAGCCAACAGTTTCTTTAGTAAGCACTTGTAGTTCTCACTTTATGTGATAGAGTCCTAAAGGTATTCAATATATAGCAACACTACTGAGTTTTTGCCATTTTATCCTCTGCATAGTGAACCTATAAGTCCATCATTATAGTTCAGGAAAAAGAACTTTTAGTATTTGCAATATATTGAAAAATGTTAATAGCATGTCTACGTCAGATGCTCATGCTTGACATTGGGCAACTTGAAATTGTTAAAAATCAAGGTACATGATCTAAATCCCCTTTAAAAGAGTAAATGTGATTTTAATTAGGTGGTGGGAAAGAGGGCTGTTGCCCTTTAAATTGAACACTCTGTGCACCAACTCTATGACCCAGTTGAAGGCTACGGCCGAAACGCTTAGGTCTGTTTAACTGACGCACATGCACTTTGCTTAAAAAGAATAAAAAAGAATAAAATTGCTGTTGGAAATCTTCATATCCTCACATGTGTCGTCTTACTGTGTCAACCGGACATGACCGGTTGGTGAAAATTGGAGGGCCGGTAATCGGAAACGAGTATCCCATATATATATATATATATATATATATATATATATATATATATATATATATATGTGTGTATATATATATATATATATATATATTTGTTTGTTTTTGCGCATAGAGCTCCGCGTTTTTGTTAGTATGTGGGTGCATCTATATGTGTGCATGGGTGCTTTAAGTCAGCTGGTCTGTGTTAGAGTAATCTCAGTTTTTGGACTGTGTGTCTGTTTATTTACTGTGTGTTTGTGTATTTTTGTGTGTGTGTACACTCGCACACATGTTTCCGTATGTGGTGTGTCTCTGTAAGAATGACAAATAGAAAAGTCTACCCTATTGCATTTGACAATGCTTGTTGAACGATGACACATGAATACTTCTATTGTCTCTGTCTATTTGTTAAATTGATCTAATAATTCTTTCTGGTGTTGAACTCACACACAAGGTACATGTTGTACTTTCTTCTTATGCTTCCTTTAGCACTTGCTGGGGTTGACTGTAAGCCTGTCCTCATTTTCTCACATGAAGGGATGACCTCTATTGACCCAGTGATTTATCAAACTTGCATTTAATTCCCAGAGGGGGCCTTCTCCATCTTCTTCCTCTTCCAGTCACGTCTACAGAAGAACTTTCTGAGACCCCGGAGAAATACGTTAATCCACTTCTTTCTGAAGAACAGAGATTTGTTTTCCATTCACCCCCTGGTTTCTCTGCGGGTTGAAACAACTGAAAATAAGAAGATTTTATTTAGTCACGGTTTAGTTTGAATGCAATGGTCATATTAATTTAGACATTCAATGAATTTGCTTTTAGCAGTCAATACAGTCAGAAGAAAATGTAGCGACTTTTTTTTAAAGAGAAATGCTGTTTTTCTGTGATTTACATACATTGCAAGTAACTTTTCTCATGTTAGTTGAAAATCATACATTCCACCGGTTCTCACAGTGCTTTAAACAAAACATTGCAATTTTGCTTTAATTACAAAATATGCAAACGATTTAAAAATTGAGCCTGCATATACCACTGTTAGGCAAACAGAATATATCATAAGCAAATGTCAGTTGTGTTCTACTGACAACTTGCATGCGGAGGTTCAGCAGGATTCGAAAAAAACAGTTAATTAAGAGAAAATAATAGTAACCGTAAGTTACTACAAGAAATGTGGTACACATTCACAGTCAGTGTTTTCTATTTATGTGGAGTAACTAAAGCATAACTACTCTATGCAGTCGGAAATCTTAATGAAGTTTAGAGTAGTGGACATTCTCAAGAAGATGTCATAAAAGTGAGAATTTGCAAGCACTTAGCAACGTGTTTATCAAGCTCTATTATTAAATAGTATTTAATGTTCAATTATTCAATATTAGAACATTGGAATGTTGGGAGCTCCATTGAAAACAGTGGAGTAGCTCCGGGCTTATAATGGCTGGTATAAGCCCGGAGCTCCAACATTCAAATGTTTCTTTGTTCACAGATGTGGCTGTGAACAAAGGCTTCAGGGAGCCTGAGGGGATTTCAATCCCCTCGCGCTCCCTGAAGCCTTTGATTTATTTGTTAGAACATTCTGCCCTCTAGTGGCAGAATGTTCTAATAGCCTTATAGCCCTTCGTAGCTGGGCTATACCGGCTATTAAAGTTCCGCTCCCTTGTTAAAGGCCCTCGCCTTCGGCTGGGGCCTTTAACGCTGGAGCGGGCCTTTAATAGCCGGTATAGCCCGCTACGGCGGGCTATAAGGCTATAGTATTTAATGTTCAAAAAGATCTAAAAATAAAACATGTATTATTTCATTATCAAAAAAATACATTCATATTAAAATATAATTAAATTACTTTTAATTATTTCTGTTCATCTGGTCCAGATAGGTCCAACTTTTTTTGAGGGTTAACTCCTTCACGCCCAACCTGATTATCTAGTTAAATGCTAATTTCTCAAAAACATCATAATAGATTTACACCAAATCACCAAAAAACACAATTTTGTAGTGAAATTCTAAGCTTGTGCCAAATGTGGTATAATTGCATTCAGCTGATTATTCTTTATTGGGGGAAATCTTTCCTATAGAAATTAAAATGGGGAACCCCACTTTTTATTGCCCCACTTGACATTAGCATGAAACATTACATTAAGAAGACAAAGTGTATGAACCTTTTTTTCTGGAAAGTTTCATGCAGATTCATCAAATGGCACCAAAGTTATCAAGAAAAAATATACCTTTCCTATGGAAAAGATTGTGGGAAAAACACTGAAATTCACAGCTATAGTTAGCTCCACAATCTATACCTCGAGAAACAGCCATGTCATCCTTTACTATCAGTATACTATTAGATATTGGTTTAAGTATTTTTTTTTAAGATGATGGCTTTTAGGTGTTTTTACTGATTTGTAAAAATATTGTGAGGTTATGTCATGATCTGTGCTAAAGGGTTAAGCTTACTAGTTAGTACCCACCATGCGGGAATGGACAATACGCAGGAACAGCAATTATTGCCTTTCTGCCTGGGAAGGAAAGGGTGGCAGTACACTTGTTCTCTTTCAACCTGTCACATCTGGTAAAGTTTTCCATTGCTTCGCTGGATTTCAAGGGATGGATTATAAAGTGCTCATATTTCTTCATGATTTCAGTCCTCTGCCTATTGCAACTGGATTTCCTTTAGTGTTTCTTCTGTTCCTACCCCAGACATCATATTTTATCGGTCTATGTCTGCATAATATTGATTGTAGTTGTATAAATATTCTAACAACGTCCAATTTTTTCAAATTGTACTAATTCTTGCCCTATTTTTCTTTCTTGTGTTGGCACATCTTTGACCAGAACTGCAGTTGGTTTAACATGGTGATGTCCAGTCTCTAGTGTTTCAGTGTTGTTCTCCTTCAGTAAGTGTAAAGGCTTGTTTCTCGGCCTCATGACTAATTCATTTGGGCGGAACTTAGATGCTTGTGACAGCATACACATTATTGCTTGGAAAAGGTACAGTGTGATAATTATACTTTTATGTACATTTAGCACCTTAACTTCAGTTAGATATGGATCATTCTCCATACTTTTGCAAAACTGTAATACAAAATATCATATTGTCATCCAGTTTCTTTTGACAGTAATTGCAGATCCTCACATCAAATCAATCATCTGCCATAATATGCAACACCAATTTAAGCCATTAGCTTTCCTAATTATCTTCAATTTTAAAATCACCATTGGTTCTTCTCCTTTATTCTTTGTACCACACACAGTGTCTACAGACTCACACCTGCATTGGTGTTTCATAACCTTTTAAAAGAAAGCTTGTCTTTTTCTTTCTGGGAAGGGTTTTCTACAGAATGAACATTAGGTTTTCTGCTTTGATCTGTTCAGTTGATGTCTTTCTCTTCTATTCAGTACCACTATAAGCAGTTTTCCTTTAGTGTTAGAAGATTGTTCTGTGACTCTTTCAACATATTACTTTTATAGTACTTTTGAATAACTGTCTTCACTCAAGTATGCTGATGTATTAGTGGTATGTGCTATTTACATTCGAATACTGTGCAAAATATCCCCATCATCCATTATTTGCCTTCGTTCTTCTCTTGTTTAAATGCTTCTTTAGCCTAGTCAAGTGTTTCATCCTGTTAAATACAACTATAAACAGCTTCTTTTCAGTATTAAATGTTTTTTTCCGTGGCTCAGTGTATTGCTTTTGTTGTAATTGCTTTTCTCATTGCTTCACTTGCTTTTCTTTTATAAGTTCTCCATTACTCGCTGCTTAAAAAGTTTGAACTTCATTTCCGTATTTCTCTGCTCCGATTATTTTAATTTTGTCCTTCATGTCTTTGTCATTTTTTTTAAGCCCTCTTGGTGTAGTTTTTCTTTCTCTTTGTGTCTTTTGCAGGTGGCGTTCCCTTGGTTGCACATATTTTGTTCTTATATTTCCTTATTAGGTGCATTACAAGCCTCTAGTACAGTTTCAATTATTCTCTAAGTTGTGTCTCTTTCTTCAATTGCTGTACACTAGGGGCTGATTAACAGAGGTAAACTTAAAATTTACTGTAAATTTACTTTTGTTTTGCAATTCACAAAATTGCATTTTAATAGTAAGTTTATGAGTGCAGAGACTCCATAGTCGGGGCGGAGTAGTCTGCACATAAAAAGGTAGACATGTGCTATCTTTTTATGTGCGGAGTTCTCCAACATGGCTGTGACCCCCTCCCTATTAGGCCTAATCCAAAACCCTTCATCCAACATGATAGAGAAGGTGTGATATACATGATATATTTTCCAAAATATGCGGTAATGAGAAGGGAGGATAATGAGTCATTAAAGAATAAAGTGACACACTGGATTAGACATCATAGGCACTGTCTCTCACACATTGGATCTCATATAATTTCTGTGCAGCAATTTTCATTGAGCTCAGGTTCCCTGGATTGCATTAAGATGCAATTAAAGCATCAGAAGTTATCAGAGGGATTGGTATCCTTAGCTTTAAGAAACTCCCATAACGGTTCTAACATTCAGTTTAAATTTACCATAGCCCAGGCACCCAGGCCTGCTACTCATAAACCACCTCCATCACAGTGCTCTGTGAGCTACTCAGAGAAGGCCATTCTAGCCTTACAGCCCTCTCCACAAGCAGGCTCAAATGTAATTGAAATTGACTGACCATTAAATGTGAGGTTCTCTTTTGGAGATATAAGTATGGCTGACAAAGCTGGTTTAGCCCCTATTAACTTAGATTTTATTCTCCATAAAGAAACTACTACGTCTGATAGTCGGAGCAATTTTAGTCCTAGCCAAATTTCATCTAATTGCTCTATTACAGATGTTATACATAAACGCCCCTCTAACATTCATCTCCTATTATATGGAGTGTAGCAGGTTCATATCCAAAAGTGATAGATACCACCTCAAATTAAGTTATGGACACATATCATATTTGCCCATTGCAAGAAACATGGGCGACAACCCAAATACAGAGGGCAGGTTATGTGACCTACAGTATATATGCTACTCCATCAAGTGCTGGTAGATCTTCAGGAGGGTTCATAATATGGGTGAAGATTTCACTCAATTGCTCTATAAAAAATGTGATATTTCCTCACCTGACATTCTAGGCTTAGGCATCAAGATATCTAAGTGGCCTTCCATTAATATTTTTAATGTGTACAATTGTTCACTCCCAAAGAATAAATGGTCCCGACCCTAAACTTCCTTGATAATCAGTTATCTCATGTGACCAATAGTCCCGTAATATTTCTTGAGGGTGACTTTAATACCACATATGAACCATTGTCTTGCAGAAGTAATTTAATGGAAGGACTAGACCTCTGACATTCCCAGTCTGGGGGCAGAAACCATAACATCTTGGTTGTCAGCTGCTTTCCCGTTAGCCTCTTTAACTCTTTCCCATTGCCTATAGGCCTGTAACGAAAGATCTTCTTCTGATGTGGCAAGGGTTCATGCCTTCAAACAAAGTGTTCACCTCTTCAAAAGGGGCAACTACAAAAACAGAATTGATTACTTTATTATCGACAATAGACTCAGGGGTAATTTTGTGGACTTTAAGACCATGCCCTGGGCGAATAGCAACCACACTGCATTAGATCTATCATTAAATGCAGACATTCTGCAAGACTTAGGTGGCACTGAAATATTTGGGGCCCAATATTTCTAACAGAAGAGGAGTCAAATGGCGGAGCATTCAAATTAATAGAACCATCTTGACAAAAATCTATTACATTTTTTCTACTTCTGTTGCCCCTGTGGAGCACATACACAGATCTCATATACCAATAATTGATTTCACACCAAATGACTTACTTAAAGAGTTCTTCATAAACTCAAAAATGTCAGTCTTGAGGAGCAAAACGAATTCAGCACTGTGGTACTGTAGTGAGTGCCGAAGGGCTAAAACAAAGCCCATCTTAACCATCAAAACCCAATCCCATGAAGCCATTAGAGAAGCTAGAATAGTGTACAGTCATACTTTGACCATAAAAAAAGCAATATTGGAACATGGACAATTATTGGAGGACTCTTGCCTTCAATGCATAATGCTGTATTTTGGCATACAATAGCCCATATTAGTTTATCCATAGGTATGCACACTGATCATTATTTACAACCAAGCTCTGAGGTCAAATATTTTTTGGATCTTTACTCAAAACAGGAGCCTTTCACCGCTTTCCCCTTGAAAGGTGAAACAGCTCGTGGTACGATCGCTATCTCAGATGAAGAAAAACATTGCTTTCTCTTTGACTGATGCAACCAAAGTCATTGAATCTGTTTGACCGGGTAAGGTCCCTGGACCAGACATGATCCCGGGGGACCTATATAAATCGAAAAATGCTGTATGTGCACCCCATATATCAATTTATTGACAAGTGCTAATCTTGATGGGACTGACTTACCTGGCACTTGGGCGGGGGCACATATCATCCTGATTTACAAAAAGGGGGATCTAGGCTTTCTTGGGAACTATAGGCCTATAAGCCTAAATCATAACTTACAAAAATCTTTTGTAAGCAACTTCTGGACAAACTTCAGGATTGGGTAGAAGGCACCCAGATTTTATCCCCTTTCCAGGAGGGCATCTGTGCCAAAACCCGCACTATTGATCAAGGGGCATATTATCAACGGCCAGCGATAATTATCGCTGGCCGTGCTTAGCTATAGATATCTTATCGCTGGCTATCTCTGGAAATTATCGCCCTGGTAGCGCGTTATTAACAACACGCTTCTCCAGGGCGATAAAAATTCCAGAGATAGCGAGGTTATCGCCGTTTTGCAGGGAACATCGCTGGTTTTACAGCGATGTTCCCTGCAAAACGGCGATAACCTTGCTGATACGACCCTGTGGTCGTATCAGCACAATCCACCCCCTATGTTAGGGATGGCTAAGTCGGGATAATAGCAGACGTTAGATTTTGGCGAAAACGGACGTTTTCGCCAAAATCTAACGTCTGCTATCATCCTGTGGGCTGCCTTGTAAATATCGCGATGTGCACATCGGCGATATTTACAACATAGCCCATCTGGGGTACGCCCAGTAACGCCCACCTTGCATCTCATTAGAGATGCAGGATGGGCGTTATGGGAAAGGGCGATAGGGCAAGGATTCACGCGATAGCGTGACCTTGCTAATACAGCGATAAAATTATCGCCGCTTTTCGTCTGAAAACAGACGCTAAAGCGGCGATAAGTTTTGATCGCCGGCTTGTTAATATGCCCCCAAGTTTTTCACTTTTCCTTTATAACATGGAAATACACTCATCTGCTAAAAAATCACCTGTATGTAGCATTAGTTGGCCTAAGGGCCGCCTTCAATTTGGTCCATTGGAATAAACTATGGGAGGTGCTTGATTTTAAGGGTGTCCCATCACACTTATTAATCACTTTAATCAGGTTACACCAATCTAACTATGCTCCGGTCAGATGGGGAAGGATGAAAGCCAATTAACCCTATTCCAATTCAAAGGGGGGCACCCACACTGTTCTCTTCGTACATTTACGGTGTTGTAGATTTTTTGAACAACTGTACCAATGACTCCCCCAAACTGAACAAAAAAATATTCTCAGCGATCCTATTCGTCCACAAAACTAGGCCTGGGAGGAGCCTGTAGAGTTCTGGTACGCTGAACTCCACAAAGCGGCCCAAAAACTCAGGAACACTACGAATGGGCATGAGGGTTTTACGATCTAGAAGCGCAAGGAGCATTACATCACAGGAAATTGTACGGGAACAACAACACACATTTCTCACTAGCACCGCCATTTTTTTCTGTTCTGTGCATGGTGCTGGGCCTGTTTTTTCAATTCATCCTTAATCTTTTCAATCCTCCCACCCCTCATGTTTTTTTGTATTGTATCAGTGTGTGTCTTTGTGTTTGTGTATTTTAAACTTTTGTCATTTTTTCGGGTTTTTGTGATTTCTTTTAACTTTTTTAGGTTTCCCTTTACTTCTTTAGTTCTTCCTTTCTTCCTTAATTTTCCTATTTCTGTAGTTTTTCCTTTCCGCACCCAGCACCACGGCAGAGCAGGGCGAGAGAGGAGCTGTGGTGCCAGTACAGGAGCTAGCCGCACACCTTGAGATTGTTGGTGCCACCAAGGAGTCCAGCCCATACCATTTTTTGTGAGACAGAGGTGGCAGCACTAAGATTTAATGTGCAGCGTCACCTCTCCTCCATTCTGGCAGTAGGTGGCAGGCGGCAGGCCTTGGAGAAGTTACTCCCAGCGGGACAGCCATCTGCATTGGGGGAAGGTGGTGTTTGTGCCACACCACTCACATTCAGCACACCCAACAACAGTTGACGAACCACTGGGCCGACATTATTGACCATGATAAGGACCTGCTCGACCTGCTAGGCATTGAGATTGCAGGGCTCGGTGAGTAATTATTTGTTGTGTTTGTGTTCTACAATGCTAAAAAAGAAATTCCAAATAGCATGCTGCTCACACTCAGAGGTAAGTTAAGTTACGTCAAGAATATTATGTGATCCAGTTTGAGAGAGCCAGGTGCTAGGCACTACCTTATTGTACTCATCGGTTCGCTTTGGCTGATTATTTAAGAAGCCATTGCAGACTCCTCCATCCTCCTGCCACCAAGATAGTGATATCAGTGAGTTAGTGTTCTCTGTGACTTTCCTTATGTAGCTCGTACAGTCCCAAGCAATCTCACATGCAATCCGAACAGCGGGCCTCGCAGTCACTCTTAGAGTTCTGGTCACATGATTATCTTAAAAGACCAGTGAGGATATAAAAGTTGCTAAGGGTCTCTCCCTTTGGGTACTCACCAGCAGAAAAACAGGGAAACTGCTCTTTCCGTCCCACGCGACCAAGAGGGGTGGCCCGACCCGGCCTCTTCCGGGCTATGACAGGCTAAGACAGGCCCGTCTTGGCCTGGTCTTCACCCGGGCCGAGCCCGGGCACGCCTTGCGCATGTCCCGCGCTGCGGGACGCCTCCGGTACAGTTACAGCGCTCCTGCGCTGTCTTCCCACCTCCCAGCAGGGTTCAGGGATCGTGTGAAAAGTGCAAGTGCTTCAGTGATTCCGCTGCGTGCCCCGTGCTGCAGGACTCCTCCGGTACAGTTATAGCGCTGCTGCGCTGTCTTCCCGCTTCCCAGCAGGGTTCAGGGATCGTGGAAAAAGTACAAGTGCATCGGTGATTCCTCTGCGTGCCCCGCGCTGCGGGACGCCTCTGATACACTTATAGCGCTCCTGCGCTGTCTTCCCACCTCCCAGCAGGGTTCAGGGATCGTGGGACAAGTGCAAGTGCTTCGGTGATTCCTCTGCGTGCCCCTGTCTTTGAAGCACCTTAGTTAGTCACAGCCTGTTCCAATAAAGAACTGGTTCATCACCATATCTGCTTCAACGCTCTTGATCCATACCATCAGCACAATTAGGATCTCTGATTGCAGCATAATTACCTTATTGAAGCCCTTTGGAACAGTATTACTCTGGCCCGTTGGCCAAGGCTTGATTGCAGTGAGTTTCCTTCTTTCTCTACGTGGCTGCTGCACCTCCACCCTCTTACCGCCTGCATTCAATTTCAATAAACTGTGCCCACGCTGTTCTGCTCCACAGCCCGCGCTTCCTGCACCACGCTCAGCAGGCTTCAAACTCAAGTGAGACTCAAACGTAGCCATTCACGTAAACCAATATTTCTCAATTTGTCCGTCAGTACTTCTGCCAATAGACAAATCAAGCCCTAATTTCAATAAATACAAGAATCACATGTTAATTCCAAATGAATCATATATGTATAAAATATCATATGGGCCACATTAAGAGTAAGTGAAGGTATGAGATTATTTATATGTTAGTTACATTGTCTTTCCATGACTTCATAAACAATAAAGAACAAAAGAGGAAGCACCCCAATGACTGTAAATGCATCAGCTTAGCTTCTCAGCTTTAATGGGGTTTTTTTTGCTTTAAAAACAAAAACGACATTAGATAGGAAAAAGGGCAGTGCCAGAGTGCCTGACTCCGCTGTATTTTGGGTCGCCAGTCCCAATGAGCCAATGTCCGATCTAGAGCGTCACATTTGGCCTGGGCCAGGCTGGAGCTTTGGTTGACTTCCTCACCGCTAAAAAAGATGGCCCTGCCTAAGAAAGTGAAGGCCTGCTTGTAGGAATTTATTTTTTTGATTGAAGGTGGTGAAGATCCTTCTCAAGCAACAAACACAATCCCTGTGAGGCTGAACCACTAAAGTCACTAAATTAACCTGTGCTTAACTCTCTGTTAGCATGGCACAAAAACAGCCAGGCTTAACTGAGAGGTACTGGGGTGTGTATTTATGCAGCATACAAACAATAATAAAATAAAATGACACCAATTGTTATGAATTTTTAAAGTGTTAAGTTAAAAATAGTGCCTAAAAGATCAAAGCACCAACAGTGGGCTTCTGATTATGCGAGACCGAGACAAAGTCAAAAGTTATGGCTGGCCACAGTAGAGCACAATTTGGCTACAGAAGGTTGATTGGGCTGGGTATTGGCCTGAGTTTGGACTTAGAACAAATTGTTAAGACAAAATTCCTGAGAAGGTAAAATTCAGTGGCGAAAGGCAGCCTGTGGTGTCAGAGGAGGCATCATTAGGGAGAGGATGTAGCCTTACGGCTAGATCGGTCGACCTTGAAGCTGGAGAACTGGGTTCGAGTCTCGGCAACGATGCTCAACATCCTGTGATTCTGGGCAGATCACTTAATCTCCCTGTGCCTAACAAAAAAAAAAAAAATGAAAGTGTTTATCTGTAATGAAACTGGTGCTCATGTAAAGCGCTCTGATACCTGATATCATCGGGTCTAGTTTGCGCTATATAAAACTCGGAAAAAAAAAAATCATAGTCGGGGAGCCGCTGGATAATGTCATGTCGGTGAAGATTTCTGCATTCAGACTTTCTTACTTTTTTGGAAGGTGAAAATCTCCAGCTGGATGAAGGGTCAGGCAGTAGCTGACAAGGGCTCTACAAGGCTAGATACTGTTGCTTGGTGGTTCCCCTGAACAGAATTTGCTGCTGCAGTAAAGTACGTGATACAAAAGGGGATGATGGACGGAACGTTTGAGCCAATCAAACACTCATCCCCAGTCAACTGATCTGGGTTTAATCCATCATCATTCTTTAGCTCACTCCACCACCCCAGTTCAGACATGGCCATATGCAAATCAGTCTGACCCTGTGCCTCATGGGAACAGTCCAGCCCGAACTGCCAAGCCATGTCTTCCCTGGACCGGAAACAAGCATCCTAGGACCGGTTTCTGGCATTCCAGCCGTCATCAGCCAGGCTTGCTTGAATCAAGTGGCAAAGTGAGCAAGGGACCCACATCTGGGCATACCCCCGCCAACTTAGGGCGAACAAAGTGATACAAAAGGGGATGATGGACGGAACGTTTGAGCCAATCAAACACTCACCCCCAGTCAACTGATCTGGGTTTAATCCATCATCATTCTTTAGCTCACTCCACCACCCCAGTTCAGACAAGTACGTAGCAGGAGCTACTGCAAAGTCAGGCTGACCAGTGATGCAATTCAGGTGGATCTGCAAGCAGGTAGGTCCCATTCTCCTGTCAGTTCTCTGGCCACGTTTTGGTGGTAATCTTTCGAAGTTCCAAGTTTCAAGTTTGGCTGAAGAAGCAACTTTAGCACCACTTCCAATTTTCCAGGACTGATTAGGCACCAAACAAAACGAAGCAATGGCAGCAAGGGATAATTAACACCGCACTACCCAACTGTATACTAAGTGTAGATGGAAAGAGTCACTGTTGCCCACCTCCTAGGTCCACTGCCAAAGAACCCCACAATTGAAATACAGATTTACAGAGCACAGAGAGGCAACATAAACATAAATAGCACAAATGCTAGAAAAACAATTATTTCTGGAGTCTTCAGTGAGGTTAATGCTTCTTTTAATTGTACCACAACCACAGATGCGTGATACAAAGCAGATGCAGCTAACGCGTTTCACCCTGAATAGGGCTTCATCAGGGCTGCAAACATAATATAAATACAATCAAACAACAATACAATGACAATACAAACATATCATATGACAAACACAAAAATCACTAAGCCCTGTCAAGATTCATATCAACTCATAAATGAGGTGCTATCATCACTATTATTTGATCTTGATCAGAGGAATTTGTATAGTTATTACAAAAACGTTTTATTAGGTTAAAATTTCATTATAAGAAAGTGTCCAAGAAAAGAAAAAAACAGAAAGTAGAAGAAAAAACGAGCACCAAACACCAGACAATAGTCCATGAGAAGAGCCACAAGAAAAAACCAGTGACGAAAGGAAAACCAGAATAGCAAGCAGAAGAATGCTGCAATCGAAGTACTCGACTCATATATAGTGGCCAGAATATGCCACCATCACGACACGACAACACAAGTGCGTTATTCCTCTACCAAAGACATTAACAGCAGATCAATAAACCAACAAAATTCAGTCCTTACCAATAGTGAGGTTTAGAATATTTTAGAAAAAGCACGTCAATTCATATAACATCCGTAGAAGCTAAAAGAAAACACACAAAATGCCAGCATCATAACCTGAGTGAATTCAAAAGACATGATACCCACGTGCTAATGAAAGCACGCCTCAACGAGGAAAATGTGTACACGCGGAACCTTATCATACCTCAAATTAATGATGCATGAGTCTCAGAATCGAAAAAACGTGTCCACATCCGGGTCTTCAGATCCGTGACACAAGTAGCATGTTAACTCTGATAGGTGAATCAGCAGTCACTGTAAATCAAGTGAATAAATAAAATACAAAACAGAGAAAAAAAAACACAGTTTTGTACACTAGCTGTGATCTCATACATAACAAAAAATATACCCGACAACCATCATTCCAACCCGTTAGAGTTGGTTAACAGCCGGACAAACAACACCAAAAGTGTAGTTAAAATATCACCGGCAGACATGAAAACACGTTTGGCGGGTCTTTTTTTCCTCCCACCCTGTTTATACAGCATCGTATTCTTATGCCCAAAAGTGTTTTTTCATAATCTGGTTTGTATTAAAAAACCGCTACGCGAAGTCTCAAGTGACGGAAAAAATTAGGCACCACTTTGAGGGTCAGGACTCAATCCAGGTAGAGGCCAGGTACAGGGTTCAAGGTTTCTGGAGCAGAAGGGCAGTACTCTGAGGGACAAAGCAGGTCTCAAGCAGCAGGGCAGTCCTCAGAAGTACAAAGCAGTACTTCTGGGGGTCCACCACTGGTCCAGGAGTGTACTGAAGAGTGCTGGAAAGTGACTTATTAGTAGGTGTCAGTAGCTACCTACAGCTAGTAATAACATCACATTCACAAATAAGGTCTAGTCAAGTTCTCATTAAATTAATCCTTGTTTAATCCTTGGTAACTTGGCTGCGAGCAGACAGGCTTAACTTAGAAGACAGGTGTGTAAAGCATTTAAAAAGACCAATACAGTAAATAAGTAAGGCACTACTCACAATAAAAATCCAACACCTATTTATAAACCCTGGAAATATTGTTATGATTAAAATGACACCAAAACGGCAGAATCCAATGTAGGGAACCAGCGATATGAATGTTTTAAAGATTAAAAGTAAAACTAGTGCTTAAAAGCAAAGAGCGCTCAAAGGGTTAAAAAAGGTCACGTCAAGAGATCAGGCCGCCCGCGATGTAACACTTTTACCCTTATTTCCAGGAGGGTTTCCTGATGCAGGAAAGTGAACCACAGAACAAGCCAGGGGTTTAAAAGCTCTGGTTTGCCTCTTTGGGTCTGGGACTACAACTCCCACAATACACCTGGTCAGTTCAAGTAAAATCCAGTTGAAGCTTGTCAGATGGAGTTGTCCTCGTTGTTGATGTTGGAGGTAGCCCTTCCAGCACTTTTCCACCTGTTGCTGATCAGGGAGTCCACTCCATTTCCTTTAAGACAGCAAAGTCCTTTTGATGTGAAGCCTTGTGAATGCAGCAGGTGCACTCCTTATGAGTGCAGTACTCTCTTGTGCAGTCTAAGGGTCTAGCAGGGCAGTCCTTCTCCAAATGTTTCTTTTGGGTCTTTCAGGGTTCACAACACCAGCCAAGGGTACAGAAGCTTTGATTTGCCTCCCTCTTGGAGGTTTGGGACCACAAGTCCCACAATGCACCTGGTCAAATCATTGAAAGTCCAGGTGAAGCTGGTCAGCTGGGCTTGTCTTGATGGAGTTGACACAGGTGACTTCTTGAAGCTCTATTGTACCTATTTTTTTCAGGGAGTGCACTCCTTAACCATTTTGAAGCCAAGCAAAGTCCTCCTTTGGGAATCCCAAAAGTGTGCAGCAGGTGCCGTCCTTATGAGTGCAGACTACTTGTGGTGCAGACCAGGGATTCAGCAGGGCAGTACTTATTCTCTTTGGGCATATTATCAAGCGGCAGCGATAATTATCGCTGGCCGCTGTTAGCGCGAGGAATCCTATCGCCGGCTATCGCTGGAAATTATCGCCATGCTAGCGCTGTATTAACAACGCTTAGCGCAAAGGCGATAATTTTCCAGTGATAGCGATGTTTTCCATGGAACATCGCTGGTTTTCCAGCGATGTCCCATGGAAAACGGCAATATCCTTGGTGATAGGGCCTGTGGTCTTAGCCACACAATCCACCCCCCATGTTAGGTATGCCTTAGTCAGGAATTTAGCAGACGTTAAATTCCTGCGTTAAGGCATACTTAACGCGATTGAAAATATCGCTAACCCACGTTGTTGATATGGCGATACCTGGGTTAGCGATATTTCCCCATGTTGTTTTCACAGGCACGCCTCCTTTGCATCTCATTAGCGATGCGATGGGAGGCGTGCAGAAAACGGACGCTAATGCAGGAATCACGCGCTAGCGTGTCCTTGTTAATTAGGCGATAAAATTATCGCCGCTTTTCGTCCGAAAACGGACGCTAAAGCGGCGATAATTCATTAACGCCGCCTTGATAATATGCCCCTCGATATTTCCAGCCAGGGATCCCAGTAGCTGGGCAGCTCTCCCATATTTATCCAGGTTTTTAGGCTGACAAGCAGGGTTGCACCCCTGACCAATGGGGTGCAGGGTGTCACCCTCCGTGATGACCACTCCCCCTTAAGTGTGCGATTTTCTTCTCCCAGAAAGCACTGTTTCAAAATGGAGAAAAACTCAACTAGAGCTTCAGGTCTGGCTAGACCCACCCACAGGTGTGGCTAACTTTCCCCTGCACTCCCCTTCTAGCCCCTCTTCTAATTCAATTACAGGGGCTCCCATCTGGCTGGGGGTGCAGGAAGTGGGGAGTGGGCCTAGTTCCTGTCCTCACTGTCTTTTTCCCTTTGAAGACCAGTTTGGATACCCAGCCCACTTCCTGTCCTGACATCTGCAGGCAGCAGATCTCCTTTGTCTCAACCCAGGCCACTTCACACCTCATCAGTAGTGCTTAACTCAGCCTGTCATAGGCTGTCCAATCAGATGAGGCTGCTACAGAACTGAATTGGGTAACTTTAGGAAAGGAGTTCTATAACTTCTTTTCTACAATAGTTATATTAAATCCACCCTTGGCAATTTGCTGGATTTATTACTAATATTAATTTGAAACTTTGAAACATTATTTTAACTCAGTCCAGTGAAAAGTTAGACTTTATTAAGGTTAAATAAAGCCTTACCATATTAGCGTATGGAGCTAATGTACTACTATGGGGAACAATGAAATTGGCAGTTTTTCCCTCACCTGCGCATATAAAACATCTTTTATACTGCCCATGCTTATTTAAAAAATGGCACCCTACCCTGGGGGCAGCCAGGGCAGGCCTTAGGGGTGACCTATTTGTAACAATAAGGTAGTTTATGACTTTGGAAGTACCTTAAATTCCAATGTCCAATTTGGACATAGTTGTATTTTAAAAGCGGCCTGAAAGGCAGGGCTGGCTTCTAAAATGACAGCAGGCATCACAGCAGTGCACATGTATGTGCATATAAACTACTAGGCCTCTAAACCTACATGCCCTACCAGATACTAGAGACTTACAGGTCAGATCCATTGATAATTATACCTAATTACCATATCTTTTAACAGAGCACTGGCCCTGTGCCTGGTTAGCAGGGCCCAGGGTACAATCAGAGTCAGTAAACCTATTCATCCAAGAATTTGTATAATCCTCACTTCTTTGTGACAGTCCCCTTCAGTTGAATTTCAAAATTTTGTGTCACTCATAACTGAATGGGTGACTAATTCTCTACCACATGGTTCATGCAATCGACCTATTCCTCAAACACCTCAGAAGCTACTATAGGGTGGTCAGAAGAGCTTCACAAAAAATGTGCGCAAACAATATGTATTCATAATCATGCTTTGTTTTAGTGTTTCTACTTCTGGAATCACTTAAAAGTTCTCATTCATTCCTAAAATACACTCTAAATGTGTAAAGGAAGTTGGAAAAATGCCAATCTCTTAAAAGAAACAAAGACTTGCTTGGTAGCTTTCTCAGTATTTGGAGCTATGTATCCTCGTGACCCTGTGCAGTTCTAATGCCAAAGAGTTCGCTACTTTAGGTAAGTATAGACAACTGGTAAACATTAATACTGTTGGGGAAAAACTCAAACACAAAAAAGGTGACAGGAGAAATGTTTGCAAATAGTCTAACCTCTGGCAACTGCTCAGGGTAACATAGTTATCCATCATTTTCTTCCCACCATGTCACTCCTGATTAGACTCACACACATGCACATCAGCCTTGGTCCTGCTCTAACAGGAACAGTCCAGCTCGAACTGCCAAGCCAGGACATCTCTCAACCAGAACACAAGCAACCCAAGACTGGTTTTGAAGCAGTTGGGCCTCTTCAGTTGGTTGCAGCTTGGTTCCAATGGCACAGTGAGCACAGGATCCAAGTCAGGGCATACGCTTGGTCTTTTAGGGTGTTATGTCAAACATACAAAAGCTGGTGGGAGAAATGCTTCCAAACAGTGAAACAACAGGTAATCACTTGGAATAGAATTCCGGCCCATCATGTTTTGCTCACTACCCCCACCTCAGATTAGACCCAGCCTTATGCAACCCAGCCATGGTTTTCTTCCAGTAGGAAGAGTTGTGTGCTAAATGCCAAGATAGATCCTCTCTGAACATGAACACAAGCAAGCCAAGACTGGTGTGGGTTTAGTAGGGCCTCTTCCGTCGGGTGCTGCTCGATTTCATTGGTAAACTGAGCAGGGGACCCATGTCTGGGAATACCCTTGGCTTTTTAGAGCATGACATCAAACACAAAAATGGTGAATGGCGGAATGCTTGGAATTGGTCTAGCCACTGGCTATTGCTCACCTACCATTCCAACCCATCATTATATTGCCCACCATGCTATCTTAAGTTAGACCAGCCATATACAAATCAACCTCAGTCCTGCACCAATAGGGAAAGGCCAACCTGCCATCAACATCACTGAGAGAGTGAAACAACTATGTCTTAACTGTGACACATCAGAGCAAGGGATGTTTGCCATTCAAGAGCATGTTGATAAAAAACACTTAAAAATTTCAATTTTACCCTACAGACTTCAAAAAAAGTTGTCAAATTGCTTCAGGTTACATGGCATTTGAAGCATCTGCATATTCAATTCGACTGAGCTTGTAACATTTCCAAAGTCTATAAACTATCTCTCTTCACTTGTACTTGCATTCCTTTCCATTTACAATCGTTCCTTCCAAGTAGAATATCATTCAGGATGAAAAAATTTAATGTTCTGTAGATCCCTGAATCTCAGGCCTTACTAGAGCTAACATTGGGATTAAAGATCTTATTGATTCCAGGAGACATATTCTTTAGTCTCACTGTTACAAAATAAATTGCCTTTGACAAAATACTGATATTTAGTAATAATGTTATGAACACCTATAGGGACAATTCATAACATACATCCCAAGAGTCATGAAAAATCACTAAAATGAATTCATAACATCTGTAATAAATATTGTAAAATAAGCAAGAACAATCAGTCTAACATTATGTCGAAATGTTTAAGAAATATGACATACGTTTTATACACAACCTCCTTTGCTACAACACACTGGCTCTGTTACCACCACAGTAAAAAAAAAAAATATATATATATACATATATAAAAAAAATATATATACATACATATAAATACAAACACACACAAACACACACACATATACACATACATATATATATATAAAAAGTTTTTTTTAAAAGTCTTTGTATTAGAAGTGATATGAATTCTGTATCCGTTTATAAGAAGAGGATTATAATAATGATATTGTTGATGGCAGCTGCTGAACCTTGTGTCCGGATTTGGTTCGGTCGGAATTGGAATTTTCGGTTCCGATTGAACCAATTTGGCCAAGGGCCCGAATGAGATTTATTTTAGTGTTGTATTTTTTATTATATATGTGATATATTCTGCACTTGCACTTTAATATTTGCTATTTGCACATTAGTTAACATGTTGGCACACTTAGTATTTTATATACATAAATTGAAGGGCACCAGTGGGATTTATCCCATTTCCAGTCTATGAAATATGATATTTGGGAAGTTATTTGTTATTGTCAGCATTCATGTAGATATATAACAGTGGGATATTAGAGGGATTTATCCCATTTATGATTATTAAAATAATACATTATAAAAGATTATCCCAAATATTAGTATTTTACGTAAATAGGCAGTGCAACTACATGCTTGGCCAAGGAGTAGCAGTGATGTTGGAATCATGACAAATGCCAAAAAAATTCATTTTAAAGATATTTAATGAATTTTATTCTTTTATAGATGGATCACTGGTATTTACGAACACTATGCCATGAGTATGGCTAAATTTGTTATTGCACAAAGAAAAGAAAGAAAAAGAAAAAAACGGGGGGAAAAAATGGATGTTGTGCCCTATTGAGAGAGGTGACAGTATTTTCACTATGTCTATTATGTGTGTTTTGTCACGTGGTTTTGCACTTTAAAAAGAAGGCGTTCTAACCTCACGAGTATGTGATCAAGGGCAAGTGTTGCCCGAAACGCGTAATCCGAGGAAACAATAAATATTTAATTTGCCTGAATATCCAGTGTAAGTAAGTAAGTAAGTAAGTAAAAACTTTATTGCATGATTAATTAAAATCTTTGCAAAAAAAACACATTTAAATGAGGCCACATATAGACATACATTTGATAAAAGAAACATCAACATACATTACAATAATCGTTATTTTAAGACCGTTTGATTAAAAATCTCGTATGTTATTAGAAAGATTAAATGGGACAAAAACTGATAAAGTTCCTGATTTAACGATTATAATCTTAGTCTGTGTCCGATGTGCAGTGGCCTGCATTCTACTCAGTTATGACAGTAGGGGGGGGGTATCCGATTATGATAACCAGTTAGAAACAGTATATAACAATTTGGATTTTACAGCTTCTGCCTTTTGAAAATGGCCCTCTGTATTTAGTCTGTTATATTACAGTTGAATTTGACATAGCTTTTGCAATGTTTATAAATTTAACTAGTCTGCATGCTAACTGGATGTCTCTTCCATCAAAACAGGCTTTTAATGCTTGCCTGCGAGTTCGGATCCCTCTCTGGTTCCAGAATGGTTTCAATAGCAGTTTACGCTCTTTGTCTAGGCCCCTGCAGCTACACAACAAGTGGAGGATATCATCTTTGGACTCGCCACAAATTCTGCAGTTTGTAATTGTTTCTAACCTTTGCCAAGGAGGGAGGCGCTGGTTTATTGGTAAAACACCCATCCTCAATTTCAAATATGATTCCTTCACGATCTTTGAGAATCCTGTTCCCAGGTAGATTTGCGGCGCGGGCCTTATGTAACTCTGAATAACAAACCACCCGTGAGCCCTCTTGGACAGGGCAGATTTATCTTCTTCCAAAGATAAAGACTTTACTGTTTTATTTACTAATTGTTTAAAATTTTTATGCGGCCCATTGACCTCCCAGAGATCTTGTAGGGCTAGATAGTTTATTGCCGTTTGTAGATAGACCGAAGCTGGATTGTCTTTATTCTTGTTCAGCTCTTTCCATAAGAATGAGTTCATAGAACAACTCTCTGCTCCCTTTATTTTGTACCAGCACTTAACGTAAGCCCCCTTCCGTGCTACTTGCTGTTTTTGAAGGCCAAATTCTAGCCTTAGCTGTGCTGGAGAGATATACTGAGGGAGGTTAAAAATTACTCGAATTGATTTCGACACTGCTTTGTCCAGAACTGTCTCGTCCCTTCCTCTCATGCATTCACTTCCGTAGGTGATGGTAGGAAGCAGTTTTGCTCGAAAGACTTCTAACAGAGGCGTTAGATCCGGGCCTGTTATTTTTTGCTTAATACTTTTTAATGCTACGGCCAGTGCAGTCCCTTTTGCTCTGATTGTTGCTTTGTGTTGTCCAAATGATCCCTTTCTGTCAAAAATAATACCCAGATATTTGTACTCATCGACCACCTCCAGCAATTTGCCCTGAAGTTCCCAACGAGATTGCCGTGTTTGCCTTTGATTCAAGATCATCACTTTTGACTTCTCCAAATTTATCTCTAGCCCATTTCTGTCTGAAAAGCTTCTTATAGTGTTTATAAGATGTTGAAGGCCAACTGGAGTTCGACTAATCACTATTAAGTCATCCGCATACAGTAAGTTTGACATTGTTAGGCCTCCTAAATTTGGGGCATGGTGGATACAGCTATCGAGCTCTGCTGAAAGATCAGACAGGAAGAGGTTAAACAAGGTCAGGGCAAGGACACATCCCTGCTTCAGCCCCTTGGTGGTCATTATTTTCCTTGACAAGATGTTGCCGATTCCTAGTTTTATTTGGATCCATGTATTGGAATGAAGTGCAATTAGCTGGTTCAAAAGTTGCGGGTCTATTTTCCAGCCTGATAGCTTGGCCCAGAGTTTTCCCCTGTCAATGCTGTCGAAGGCAGACGTATAATCAATAAAACAGACAAATAGTGGCTTCTTGATTTTTATTGAGGCATCTATTAATAGAGAGAGAGCAAGAATATTTGTCGTTGTCCCTGTATTTTTTTGAAAACCTGTTTGATTAATAGGAATTAGCCCTTTAGTTGATGCCCATTCGGTAAGTTCTTCCAGTATTAGACCTGCAAAATATTTTGCATCTATGTCAATAAGGGCTATTAGCCTGTAATTCTTTGCTTGGTTTTTACTGCCTTTTTTGAAGATAGGGGAAATAATAGATCCCTTCCAGGAGTTTGGGATTCTTCCCACTTCCAGGATGTTTTTAAAAAGGGGCCGTAGTTGTTCGGCCCAATAGTCTGGGTCCTGTTTGTTTAGACTTGGTGGAATTCCGTTGGGCCCCGGGGCACCCTCTTTCCTGCCCTTTGAAATTCGATTTTTGATCTGTTTGATTGTGAATAACATGTGATTTTCCTTACCTAAGTTCATTCGTGATTGCAGATAACACTGGAAGGCCGTGGTGTCTTGGGTAATTTCGTCTATATCCTTATTAAAATGATACAACAGGTACTTTGCCCAATCTTCTTCTGTTATCTGTGAATTAATTTCATAAGCCCTTGGGTTGTCTAAGTTATTCACTGTGCGCCAGAATCTCGCGCTGTTATTAGTTTTGATGTCGTATAACAGTTTGGCCCATGTCTTCTCTGTAGATTCATGCTTTATTTGCCAAGTAATTTTGTTCTTTCTACACTTTAGCTTCCTTAGTTCTGTCTGTAAGCTGATTTCGGGGCCTTTCTGGTGCGATTTGCGGATTACTCTGTTGATTTCCCTTTTTATTTGCCTCAGGTCTTGGGCTTGATTTGATGAAGGGTTCATTCTTTGTTCGCTCTTGCCCCCGATAGGCAGTCTTTGAAGATTCTTAATTCCACTTATAGCTAGTCCTGTATTTGATTTAGCATTAGCTGAGCTGAGGCTTTCTAAGAAGTTCTCCCAGGCCTTGATGTTGTCTCCTTCGTTCATTTTATTTTCTTTCCAGCAAATTTTTGCCATCCCCCCAAAAATTTCCTGATCCTTAATTTTGTATTTTATTCTCTTACGGTTTGATGTTACTGTTAAATCTTGAATTTCAATTGGGAAAGTTTGCGCAGTACCCTGAGCCTCCAGTATAAGCTCCTGTGGCAAGTGATCGCTACAATCCAGTATTCCAATCTTAAACTCGCTTACTAGCTTAAGAAGTGGTAAGGATATAAAGGTGTAATCTATTGCTGAACTTGTCACCATATTATGGTAGGTTGCTGCTTGAGGGCAATCACCCGGGAGTCTACCATTTAATGCTATCAACCCCAGACTTGTTAATTCCGTCAGTAAGATTTTAGATACTTTGGTTTGTTTACCCCACCTGCTTTCTTCCAGAGGTGAGATCCCCCATTCGAGTAGTTGTTCTTCTGCCGAGTTATCATTACCGTTTTTCCCGGAGAGGGACATGTTAAAGTCTCCTGAGATGATGTAATGTAGTGTCGTCACTACTGTCATGATCCTCATCAATTCTGATACTAGAAATTTTGCACCTATTTTTTTCTCGCTGGGATGTATATAGGTGTTAACCAATACCAGCTGTTGTTTGTTTTTCTTAGGGCCTGCTATCTCCATCTGAATTGCATTAATCCCGTTGTTAGATGTATACTTCATCGTCAGTTCTTTAACTGAGCTTATGGTTTTTATTGAGGCATACGTGGTGAGACCTCCTTTCAGACGTCCATACTTCGAACTTCTGCTAGCTGGTAAATTATATGACTTATAGCCTTGAAGGTGGAGTGGTTCTGCCACCCAAGGTTCTTGAAGTAGGATTAGATCGAACTGCTGAAAGTATGTTAGTAGCTCTATAAGCGTAATTTTTGACTCAAGACCGTTTATGTTCCAGGAGCAGATTTTTAATCGTGGAGCATCTTCTCCTTTTTTCGTGGTCTGTCATGGGTCTATGCGCCTGTTGTTGATGGTTTTTGCTAGCCAAGACCAATCTTCTGATATTTTCTTCTCGTTTTTTTCCCAGATACGTGGGCTGGCACTAGCCCTAGCTTCTACTGAGGTGCTCCGAGCCCCTTTCAGCACTGATTGCATGGATCCACCGGACCTAATTCTTCTAAGGGGATACCTGTTGTGATCTTGGTTGTTTTGGAGTAATGGCTCTGGATAGCCAACATTATACTGTGGTTTTATACGAATCCCCCATGCTTCTAGTTGGCAGTTCTCTTTTAAAATCTTCTCCACTGTCTCCCCTGTAGACCAGGTGGTTTTTGTTATTTCTTGCTCTGATAGATAATTAAGTCGCACAAATTCTACAGCTTCCAGATCTTGAGTGACAATGCCGGCTAGGTTGTTACTAGAGGTTAACAGTCGGAGAATGTTACCTCTATTTAGAATGTCTCCCCGGCCTTTAGATAAATAAAATAGTTTTTAAGTCTTTCCGCCTCGTGGCTTCCTGGGATGTTTCCATTCTTGGCTCAGTTTCCCACCCTTGTGGGTATCTAGGTGGCTGGAGATCAACGCCCGCCTCATTCCCGTGTTCCAATATGAAGTTGGGATTAACCGCATCTACCTGCACTTTTGCTGCTATTTCAGCCTAGGGACCTGCGTGATCGTTTTTGGTTTTATATTTTTTGTCTTTTCCAAGCCCAATCTAATTTGGACGGTTGGGCTTTTTGTTGTTTGGATTTTGTTATCTATCCAGACTTTTTTCCCCACTTCTCCTTGGAGTTAGTTATCGTTGTTTTTCCCTTTTTCACTTTACATTGAGCAGTTGCCGAAAGATGTTCGGCTTGTTTGAACTCACTTTCTCTCGGGGTCGATTTGCTTTCACATAGGAGTAGTCTTTCTTTATCTTCAGGACCCCCTGGTGAAGGTTCATTAGTTACCGTCATCCTCTCTTGTTGAGTTGGCGTTGCATTACTGCCGCTATGTTCTGGAGATCCCTTTGGGCTCTTGCACACCGGTTGGAAGAAAGCCTGAATGGAAGTTGTTTTATTCCTCCCTTTTCTTCTCATTTTACGCCGTTGTTTCGAAGATTGCATTTTGAAGAGCTGTGTGTCACCATCTTCGGGCTTACTTAATGGCTCTACGGGGCTGCCCAAGTGCTGTACTTCTTTTTGTTGATTGGTCTTGAGCTCTATTTGATTTGGCCCCTTAGGCTTACACACCTCAGAGCTTCCTTGTTGCCAAGATGCTACTTGTGGTGTAGCTTCACTGGTTTTTCCTTGTCCGAATTTCTCATCTTTTCCTTCTTCGGGCGATGCATTCCTGTGCTTACTTCCCTTAATTAATTTGGGGTAATTCGATAACTCTTTAATCAGATTGTTGTAGGATTCTTTTCCTGGAGTGCTGACTTCCCTCTTCCTTCTCTTTTAGTTTCAGCTTCTTGAGTTCTATTATTGTTTTTGATGTTATTTACTTCCTTTATTTCAGTTAGGAGATCTCGCATTACTGTCGGTAGCGTAGCAATTTTGTCAATAATTGAGTAGCATGCGCAACTTGGGGGGCTTATTGCTGTTTCGGATTGGACTCTCTTAATCACGTTATTCAGTTCCAGGAGTTTATTATTAATGCTTGCAACGTTGGTTGCTAAGCAATCAAGAAGAGTTAGCTGGATGTTCATCTTATCCGAATGGTATTCCATAGCTTTTGTGGAAAGTTGCATAGTGTTTAATAGGGACTCCCAAAACGTATTCTGTTCTATTGGTACTTCCTCAATATTGACTTTTATGGCGGACTCTTCATTAAAATATGACTTGTCACTTTTTTCCAAGGTGTATGTATTGACCAGCTTTTCCCATTCTTCCGTTGTGAGAGAGGATTTTTTCCTACCTTGAAGGCTATAGGTCTCCTCGTGTTTGTCTGAAGTTTCCTCCAGATCGCTGTTGGAACACTTCGGTGTTGAGATTGTTCGATGTCCTTCCGGGATTTTACCTGAGGGGGCAATGATCATTAAGTCTATTTCCGGGTCCTGGAGGTCTTGGGGGTGCTGTGTTCTAATGTCCATTCTGATATAGGCGGGAGACAGTTCTTCAATACTCTTTTGGGAGACCCCATCTTCCTTGAGTTCTATTAATAGTTCAGCTAATGTAGCGTTAACCACTTTCTGCTCCGAAGGTATATCAGAGCGGAAAGACGGTGTAGTTATTTCAGGATGTTGCGTCGCTATTTCTTTCTTTACTTGATGAACAGTCCGAACAGTCCGGATTAAGATTGATGGTTCCAGGGGGACTCTCAGTGCCTCTAAGGAACCGCTAGAAGATAGGGTGTCCAAAAATTGCCTAGATTGCCTAGTTTCCTTATTCGCTATTCCAATACTGTTGGTAGAATGGTCTTCATTAAAGGCAAGGCTATCATTGCTGTGGCCACCGGGTTTACCCCCGCCGCCATCGTCACCGTTGCCTCCTACACCTCTAACACCTTCAACATTAGTTACTACTGGGTGCAGACTCTGCTGTCTCCCGTTGTTGTTTTCCTGGGCAAGCTTTGGTAGTGGACTTCTTGTGACTGTTCCTGTCCTTATTCCTTCGGTTCCTTGTAGCGTAGATTTTTCTGGAATTAGGGGGGAGGGGAGCCCCGTTGTGTTTCATTAGTATAATTTAGCACTGCCCCCGCGTCTTTTACAAAGAAGAACTTAGAGTAAATTTTGGGTTGATAACAAGTTTTTTGTGCTTTCTCAAGTGGTGATCCGCTGCTTAGCTTTATCAGCGTTGGCATGAGATCTGTCACTGCATTGGCCGTTATGCCTACTGTTACTGTGTTCTCCAAGCTACTGGAAGGAACATTACCAGGTAGGTTGGTAGGTACTTTAAGAACCTTGTTCTTCTTTTTCCGACTGTTAATTACACTTGTGATGCTCCGCCTTTCTTTACCCGATCGCATCCTGTTAGACTAATCTGGCAACCTGTCTGCACGTATTTCTTTCTCTCCCAACACTGCAGGTAAATAACTGGATTTCTTGAGGGTGTTCCGGTTCTTCTGATGGATTCTGGGTTTTGGCTGCTTGAGTTGACTTAGCTGCCCTCTATTGTGTTGAAGGTCTGTCTACGTTGACTGGGATTGCTTGGATGATTGGGCTTCAGATGAGTACACAGTGCTAAGCACGAAGTGGAGGGCTTCTGCAATGAATATGCTAGACCGGTGACCTGAGGTCTGAGACCTGAAAGCTATGTCGGTCAAACAGGAAAGGAGGAGAAGGGAGGAGGGAGAAGTTCTAGTAATCCAGCTTAGCTCACCTCTCAATTCCGTGTCCTCTCCTCGTCTGTAGCTCTGTAACTCCTTGAGCCCCCTGGCGCGAAACAGCTCGCAAGAGGGATGAGACGTAGATTGTGAGGTGTTCCGATCCTACTCCTTACTCGCAACTCCTTGCTCCTGCTTTTTCGGAACTCACGGTCACCGCTGCTGCTGCTCTCCGCCACGAGACGGTGGAAGGAAAACGTGGCAAAGGTCCTCCACACGAGGAGCAGGAAGTCGGGTAGCCGGGTAGAAAGGGCAACGGTGCACCATGTACCATGCGAAACTGCGGGAGGCTGGCGAGGGAACCAAGGAAACCCGAAGGACCACCGAGGTCCAGTCTCAGTCCCAGCTGCACCCGGCCACGCCCGGCTCCACCGGCTGCCCGGGAGACCAAGGTCAGAGGTACTGGGTTCAGCCGCGCCGACCGCAGCATTTTTTTTTTTCCGACCGCGCTTGGTTCCACCGGCTCCACCGGCACCACCACTTTCCCGCCGTGGGCCCCACCGGGGCAAGGCCGCCCGGACCGCTCGGGAAACCAAGGTCAGAGGTACTGTCTGGGTTCGGCCGCGCCGACCGCAGCCTTTTTTCTTTCGGCGTTCTCGGTAGCGGTAGCGGCTGCGGCGTTTCTCGGCAGCGCCTCCACTGACTCCTGCGCTCTGCTCTGCTCTGCGTTGAGAAGGCCTGCTTTGACAGAGTGCAAAGAGAAATAGCGACTTCAGTATTATGAATATCCAGTGGTTCGTGGTTCCTTTTCGGCGGAAGCAAGCAACTGTGTGGAGTCGAGAGAGGACCGTCTGGTGGTTTTTACATATATATATATATACATATACATATATATGTACATACATATATACATATATATTTTCACTGAAAAAAACAAAGGTTACAGGGGCGTTATAAGTAGGAAATAGAATTAAAAAAACCTTAGAAATTCACTGAAAGAGCCAAGATTACAGGGATGTTATAGTTAGGCTCAGATTTCACTCATACAAAACCAGTGAAATTCAGCAGTTTTAGTTAGCTGAGCTACTATAATGCTCAGCTTATGACATCTCATATTACATCACTCATGACATTGCCTCAAATTCGATTCAGACAAAACTGAAGTAGTGATCTTCAGCAACCTTCAGCCAAGATGGGATAGACTATGGTGGCCAGCCGAAATGGGAGAACCTCCGAAACCGGTAACAAAGGCAAAGAACCTTGGGGTTCTGATTGACAATAAACTCTCATTCTCCCAGCAAACCAATGCCATAGTTTCGGCTACATCTTACTTAATAAGGAAATTGAAGAAGATCTTGCCCTATATTCCCACAGAGTCCAGGAGGACGGTGGTAACCACACTAGTACTATCAAAACTAGACTATTGTAACGGCCTTTATCTCGAATTACAGAAACAACATCTGAAAAAACTTCAGATGCTGCAGAATGCAGCTGCCAGGCTCATACTGAACTTACCAAAATATCAATCAGTTGCGAAAGACATTAAGAAACTTCATTGGTTGCCAGTGGCCAAACGCATTAAATTCAAAGCACTGTGTCTGGCCTATAAAGCACTGAACAATTTAGGACCTGCATCTCTGGAAAGCCTTTTCTCTTGGTACCACCCTGGCAGACATCTAAGGTCTACTAATGCCAGATTGATGCCGGTACCAAGGATTCGAACCTCGAGTTGGCGAGGTCGAAGTATAAGCCATAGCACAGCTAAACTGTGGAATACACTCCCGGCAAATATAAGAGCTGCTAACTCTCTAGCCTCCTTCAGAAAAGAATTGAAAACCTGGCTATTTTGGAAATTAAAATGGTCTCCCTCCTTCCGTTAGGGCTTATGGTTAGGTCCAGCGCCAAGACACCCCCGGGTAATCGTGCGCTTTATAAGTTATATTAACATAACATAACATAGCATGGTCAGTGACATCACTGATGACATCACAAATGCATGTTTGCAAAGTGATGGAGAAAGGGGGAATGGCCTCCAAAGACCTCTCAGCAATCCCACAGTATGGGACCTACTAGAGGTAACAGAAGGGCTTGTTGGCCCTCAAGGACCCTATGGAGAAAAAGGGATTTCATTCCCCAACCAGCAGTGCACCAGGAGGCGCATTTGCAGAGTGGTGGTAAAAGGGGGAGGGCCCTCTGATTTCTTGCCTGTTTTTTTTTTTTAATAATCATGGAAGGGGGCCACGTGGCCCACCTTACCTGGGCTAACATCAGCCCGGAGACCCCAACCCCGGGGGCCCGGCCTCTGTTGTGGGTGCCCTGGTCCCACCCAGGGCATACACTCGACAATGATGGAGACCATGTGGGGAGCCCTGCAATAACTTAATAAATAGCCCCATGGAGGTGGTGGTCCCCGCGACTGAGGGCAGGGTGTGCGGGCCTCCTGCCTCAGTATATTACTGTTTGCCCCGGGGAGGTGGCAGTCCCCAGGGTGTAGGGGTACTGCATGGGCATACCCCACATAATTAATAAACACTGCCCCGGGATTTGGCCCACCTGGAGGTAACGATAAAAGAAGCAGGAAATCCCACGCATCTTTTTTTTAAATTTTGCCGCAGATCCACGGGGACACCCGCAATTTTGTGGCAAAATTGAATTTAAAAAAAGCTTTTAGGCCCCAGCGAGGTCACTGTGGGACCCTCCACACCATATCTGGGGGAAAGGGTTTTCCAACCCTGCCTCATTTTCTTTATTTTTTATATTTTTTGTGGCAGCCAATCAAATTTCAGTAGGATCTGCGAGTCGATTGCAAGTACTTAAATATCTCTGAAACTACTTAACAGATTCACAGCAAATTACACAAAGCATGCTTTCTGGGCCAACATCTAGCTTTCTGCCAAATGTGGTGTAATTCCGTTTGGGCTGTAGTCGTGTTCAAAAAATGAAAAATCCCCATAGACATAACATAGGGAAAACGCGTTTTGGGACCCCAATTTTGTCTCTGCCCCCACTTCACGGATCACCCCAAAACTGTGTGTGACTGTATGTGCAAGTAACTATATCGTTATTTGAGTGCCTCTCTTAGTAACTCTATGGGTCTGTAAATCTCTATGCCACTGGCTGTATGCTTAGCTTACTGGCTGAGTTAGTGACTGTTGAGGTATGTAACTGTGTGTTCAACTGTTTCTGGTACTGCTGGATACATAAGTGCTGTGTGTCAGTGTGAGTCAATGTCTAATTCCTATATCTCTGTCTAACTGGTTGTGTGACTGCCTCTATGCTTTGGTAAATAGGTTTATGAATTGTAGGATTAGGTGACAGACTAGATGTATAACTGGGCGTCTGTGTCTCCAAGTGCACATGTAACTCACTAAAACTTCAAAGTACATCTCTCAACTTTTTACACAGATAGCACCCTGGTCAATGATCTACCTGCAACCTATCTCAGGGATGGCTTATATCTAGAAAAAGAGGAGTTTGGAAAGTGGTTGTTAATGCCAAGTCCCCCTGGAAGCAAAACAGCACTACAGTAGCAGGCCCAAGACATGTTAAAAGGACTACTTGTCTTGATGGGTGACTAGGAGTGTCTGTACTTGAGCACATATGTCAGTGAGTATATCAGTCCCTCTGTGAGTGTGTCACTGGATGTGTAAGCAACTAAATAACTCAGTATATGACCGGCTATCTTACTGACTCTACAGTTCTGTAAAGGTGCCTGTAAGTTGCTGTATGGATTCCTTCCTGTGTGTTAGTGAGTGTTGGTGAATGTAACTCTGTGTACAACTGGCTCTCTTACTCCTAGAAACGTAACTGCTATGTATCTGTATCAGTAAATGATTAGCTATGTCTCTCACTGTTTGACCAAGTTTGTGAGTGGCTGTATGGTTTTCTAAATAGGTATCTCAGTGAGAGCATAGATAGATGTGTTTCTAACCCACTGAACTTTCAAACTACATGTTTTACCTTTCAAACATATGCCTTTCTTTGTAATAAAAGATAACCTTAACACTTCCCAACACATTATAAATCTCAATTCAACTTAGCAGTCTAAACTGAAAACACATGTTCTGGAGTAGCACGTCTCACACATATTTGAAGGTCTACTTCTCTGGATTGACCAATCAGACGTACACTGCGTCTAGTAATATTTATTTACCAGTCTCTGAGTACAGTTACACATCAGAAGTATAGCATTACAAATAAATTAAATACACCAATTACAGATAACCTAACGAACATATATGTAGGAGGCAAAAACATTCACTTGACCACTATGTACCACTAATAAAGTTTTCAATCCCCTAATTCCAACTACATGACTCACTATGTATCACCAGCGCTTGACCCTGGGTGTGGCCCGTTCTAATAGGCTGTGGCCACGACTACATCCAAGTTAGTGGCTATGTTTTTTTAATGTAACATGAACTGTGTCAGTTTGCTTTGATAGCTAGAATACACACAGCACAGTGGGAAATGAACTGAATATGTGCTGGATGCAAGCATTGCATACTAAAACAGGGCACTCCAAGCTACTGCTACCGACACCATCCCTGGTAATGGCATGCAGTATAGAATCATAACATAGCACACAGTAACATACCCATAGTACAGAAACATGCCCGTAGTTCAAAGCGCTTGTAATGGTTTGCACAGTGTTGTTAAGTTCTCAAGCTCTGACTGCCATCACCACAATACTTTGTATAGGGTTTGTATAGTGTCTGCATACTATGGCACAGAGGGGTTGCCGCCCACACTGTCAGAGTTACAGTGGGAATCATCCTGAACAGTAGCATCACACTGGTGTATGGCACTGTAAACCCCATTGGGAGCATCACACTGGTGTATTGTGACCAAGCGAGGAAATGCCCGAGAGCTGGGGCTGACCAATCATGACACTACTGTGGAATCTACAGTCACCGACCATGCATTGGACAATGTCGATCACACGACATGCATAGAAAAGCTAGAGCACAGCCAAGAACTTCTCCGTGACAAGATAGATGACCTGAAAATCGCTCACAGCGGAACAACGTGTGCTTCAGGGACATTGCCAAGTCCGTCTTGCAGGTCGATCTAGGGGCACTTCTAGCCCTATTCGCTCACCTCTTGTATTTGCCAGATGATCAGCCAGTGCTTTTGGACAGAACCCTCAGAGAATTTTTGATGTTCCAGCAACAGAAACGACCTTCGGTCACTCTCTCTAGAGTCCTCTACTTCCACTTGAAGGAGCGGCTAATGCAGGTGGCTCGACAACAAGACCCCATTGTGTTTCGAGGAGACAACATTTCCATCTACCAATTATCTCCGCCCACAAGCTGGCTCGCTGCAGGGAGTTCAAGGATGTTACGCAACATCTGCAGGCTAAAAAGATCCCATGCCAATGGGGCTTACCTCTCCAATTCCAGTTCAGCTTCCACGGCAAGATGGTCATTGCCCACACACCAGTGGAGGCCCGCGAGGCCACTGGGGTTTTCACCTCCTTCGGATTATGAGGTCCCTCATGGATTGACTACTCTGGCATTGGTGGACAAAGGCAGTGGATGGCTATTCCAGTCCACCCGATAGTCAGGAAAAATAGTATGAAAGCCTAGGTGTCACTCTTAGAAAGAACGTCGAATGCTTCTTCCGATGATGACACCCCTGTTTGAGGTCCCCTGCAGCCCCGAGTTCACGACCACACAGCCTCAGGCAAGTATTAAGGGAACTTTTGCATATGGCCCAGCTCCGTCCCTCCCTTGACTGGAACCACGATCCCAACTACAACCCTTGGGTGCAGGTTGAGCAGGCCTTCTCCCCGGCCCCCCTGGATGGTCTCTTATGGCTCCCTACTTCAACCTGGGCACGCGACCTCCCGTTCCTCCAATTGATCTCCACCCTACTGACCTACTGGAGAGAAGTCTGTGGGAGACTTATGTTTCCAGCCTACCCCTTCCCTCTTACCCCCATAGCTAATAACTCTGATTTTCCCCCTGGCATGGTTCATTCTGGCTCCTTTTGTTGAGGAACTACTACGTAGAAGAGGAACCATTGAATGAATGAATGAATGAATAAAACATTTCTTGAGCGCATAGCTACCCGAAGGCATCCCAGCGCTAATAGCAGCACATAAGAGAGAACTACTAAGCAACATTAAGGAAAGAGCCATGTTTTGAGAGATTTCCGAAAAGCCAAATGGTTAGATTCAAGACGGATATGGAGGGGGAGGGTGTTCCATAACCTGGAAGTGTTATAAGAAATCAGACGGCCCCCACTTCTTGCCTTTCTAATTCTGGGAACTACAGCAAGACGGCGATTGTCCGAGCGCAGGCCCCTGTTCGAGCAGTGGGGCGAGATAATGAACCGATTAATAGGCGGTCCCTTCCCAGCTAATGTCTTGTGTGCAATACAGAGAGCCTTGAACTTAATTCTCTCCTGTATGAGGAGCCAGTGGAGGGTGGCAAGAGCTGGTTTCGCTGATTGGCGATTCTGAATCCGCAGGAGCATACGTGCTGCTCAATTTTGTACAGTCTGTAACTTAGTGATGGTGGCACGCGGGGCTCCTAAGTAGAGAACATTCGCATAGTCAAGGCAAGAGAGGATCAATGCCTGGACCATAAGTCTTCTGGCGAGAAAAGGCAGAAGAGGGAGAATTTTTCGCAGCATCCTAAGGATTCCGTAGCAACTAGCTGCTACTTTCAAGGCCTGCTGCTTAAAATTCAGGTTGCGATCAAGCCAGATGCCCAGACTTTTAATCTGGTTCTTAGGCGTAGGAGCTGGACCAAGACAAACTGGCCATAGCATTCCTACGTTAAAGGTGGGAGAGTTGCCTAGGAGCATTAGCTCCGTCTTGTCACCATTCAGTTTCAAGTGTGAATGCTCCATCCAGTTTGCAACCTTTATTTTATTTTTTATTTTATTTTTTTTATTTATAAAGCGCCAGAATCGACCCCCGAAGGGGTATCTCTGCGCTCGAGACGGGCCACCTGTGGAAAAGCAATCTGCTAGGAATCAGGAGCGGAAAAGGAAGGTCTTGAGCTGTTTTCTGAAATGGGAATGTTCCGTGCACTGTCTGAGGTGCACAGGAAACTTGTTCCAATAACAGGGACCTAGATAGGAAAGAGCCTTCCCACCTTGTCTGGACCGTTTAATGCTGGGCACTGCAAGGAAGGATTTGGATCCTGAGCGGAGAGACCGCCGAGGTGTATAGGGGATGAATTTCTCCGCAAGATAGCTGGGGCCCGAATTGGACAAGGCCTTGTGTATGGTACAGCAGATTTTAAACTGTACTCGCTCCCGTATTGGGAGCCAGTGGAGCTGAAGGAGCAGGGGCCGGGAGGCTGTCCTAGGCGGGGCGTTCAGGATCAAGCGTGCCGCCGTATTCTGGACAACCTGCAGTCTGTTAAGAGCAGCCTCGTTAGCAGACAACAGTAGGCTATTACAGTAATCCAGGCGACTTAAAATAAGCGCCTGGGTTAGCGTCTTCCTAGATGCATCAGGGAGCAAGGGAAGGATGCGACGCAATAGGCCCAGCACATGAAAGCAAGAGCCAGCTGTCTGTGCGGCATGCTCATTCATGGTGAGGGTCTGCTCCAAACGAACACCCAAGTTTTTTACACAGGTCTTAGGGACAGGGGGGGTGCCCAAGTCTGTGGGCCACCAATCGGGGGTCCACAGTAATTGAGCTTCCCCGAAGAGCATGATCTCCGTCTTTCCCACATTGCACTGAAGAAAGTTACTCCTCATCCACTGTGAGATACTTCTCATTCCCAGAGAGAAGGCGGCCTGCACTGAAGGAGTGAATTTTGCAAATGGAAAGAGCAGCTGGGTATCGTCAGCATAGGAGACGGGGATAAACCTGCTACTCCTTAACAGATTGGCCAAGGGAGCCACGTAGATATTAAACAGAGTCGGACTCAAACAAGAGCCCTGTGGTACTCCCTTGGACAACTCTGTTACAGCAGAACGATACGGACCAAGGTAAACCGCCAGTGAGCGGGAAGAAAGAAAACTCGTCAACCACTGGAGGGCCAAATCTCTAAGTCCAATCTCCTCCAGTCTCCTGAGCAAAATCTTATGGGAAACCGTGTCGAACGCGGCGGATAGATCCAGCAGCACCAGAATCGTGGAGTGGCCTCTATCTAGGGTCATCCTGATGTTATCGGTGACCGCTAGTAGGGCCGATTCTGTGCTGTATTTAGGGCGAAAGCCTGATTGAGAAGGATCAAGACTACCCGTCCGTTCGACATAGTTGGAGAGATGGGTGTTTTTGTGTTTCTCCAGTAGCTTGCCCAGGAACGGTAGGAAGGAGATTGGAGAGCTCAGTTAGCGGGGCCTTGGTGTTCTTTCGGATAGGCAAGACCTGTGCTGCTTTCCATTCCAAAGGGACCAGGCCTCCTCGCAGAGAGAGATTGAGGAGATGTGCAATGGAGGGGGACAGGTGAGAGGTGGTAGTTTTTGCCGGAATACGATCCAGAGGTGATCCTGATTTGACTAAACGGATCAGTGATTCTACCTCCGCCTGTGTCACTGAGGGAAAACTTCCCAACAATTGGGTAGCTGTCTGCCCAGGTACTTTGGGGATCATAATAGAAGAGGGATGCTCTCCTAATTGGACTATTTTGTCATAGATAGTCTCAATTTTGTGTGTGAAGAAGGAGCTAATGTCATCACACAATTTTTGTGTAGGGGCCATTGGGTTCTCGCAAGCTTTAGGGTTGGTAAAGGACTGTAGTATGCGGTATAGCACCTTAGGGTCATTATTAGCCTGATCTAATTGTTGAGCTAAATGAGCTTTGCGGGCTGCCCTGATTTCCCCATGGTAGTTGGCCAGAGCTATATAAAACCGATCCTTGTCTTCCTCCACATGGGTGAGGCGCCACCGTTTCTCGTGCTTCCTACAGATTCGTTTCTGGGCGCGAAGTTGAGGGGAATACCAGGCATTCTGGGGATGCTTAGGGGTGCTAGGGAAGGGTTTCAGAGAGGCTAACTGGTCCACAGCTCTAGAGACTGCCAAGTTGTACTTGTCGAGAGCCTCTTCGATGTCGTCTGATTCTAATATCCGTGGCTCTACAAAAAAATGATTAAAGCCCTCTGGCGTAACTCTCTTCCAAACAAGGGCCTAGGCCCGGCAAAGAATTGTCGGAGTGATTAAAGGCAACAACAAGTTGTGTGTCGTCAGCGTAGGTGACAATCTGGACCCCGAACGGCCTCACTATCTCCGCTAGCGGGCTCATGTAAACATTAAATAAAGTGGGGCTCAGAGACGACCCCTGTGGGACACCACAGCCAAGAGGCATATGTTTCGAGATAGCGTCTCCTTCAAAAACCTGGAATGACCTATCTTCCAGAAAGGATTGCAGCCACTTTAAGGCCCCCCAAGTCACTCCCACTCCTCTAAGTCTCTGAACCAGAGTGTGGTGGTTAACAGTGTCGAAGGCTGCACTGAGATCCAAAAGGATGATGGCTGCGCTGCCTCCCCCATCTAAGATTTTCTTGGACTCTTCAACCACTGCTAAGAGGGCGGTCTCAGTACCTTGTTGGGGTCAAAATCCAGTCTGTGAGGGGTGAAGGTAACTATGAGACTCCAAAAATGTAGAAAGAGCTGAATTAATGTGCTTCTCAGCGATCTTACTGATCCCTGGCAGAAGTGAAATGGGGCGATAGTTCCCCAGAAGATCAGGATCAAGACTCGGTTTTTTTAGCAGCACCTTCACCACGGCACATTTCCAAGAGGAAGGGACCACTCCCGTCAAGATCGAGGCATTAATCAGCTCCAATATCACTGTGCAAACTGTTTCAAGAACTTGGTTCAGGATAGTAGGGGGTGCTGAGTCTCTAGGTGAACCAGATTTTACCCAAGCTGAAATACTTCGTAGCAACTCTGGGTTTAGAGTGGGAATTTCCTCCAAAGAGTGCTCTCTGAGCTGAGGCACACTGTCCAGCTGCAATGAGTTACTCTGGCCGACCACCTGGGGGAAGGAGGTATAAATGTCTTGGATTTTATTAAGAAAAAACTCTGCCAATTTATTGCAACGAGAGGAAGCATCATCAGAAACCACAGGGGGTGGGGATGGTTTAAGGAGCTTTTTTGCAAATGCGAAAAATTACGGGGGCGAATTAGATGCCAGAGTAATTCTATCTTCGTAATATGACTAGGGGTGGGCGGAATTTGCGTAGTCGCGCCACGCAAAGCTCCGCGAAACGGTAAAAAATCTCCGCGAGCACGCAAAAGTTCCGCGAACACGCGGAATAGCTTGTTCCGCCCGTTCGCGATGCTTTTTTCCTGTTCGCGAACGCTGTTTGCGTGCTCGGGGAGAAATATCTTGCGAACACGCATTTTGAAAGCGCGAACAAGCAAAAACTCCGCGAAGCTGCGGATCGTGGAATTTTTGTCAATTTTGCGTTCTCCGCGGAACGCGAAATTACCCAAATTTCGCAAATTCCGCGAGCGGAACGGAATTTACCGCCCAGGCCTAAATATGACGCTTGTGCGGATTTAATTTCTTCTTTATAAATTTTGATGGCTTCCCTGTATTTATATTTATTGACAGGGAGAAAATCCTTTCTCCATATTCTTTCCAGTTTTTTACAGATTTGTTTAAGCTCACGGTATTATGAATCCACTATTTAGGGAGGACCTGATCTAGCGATGACTCGATCCAATTATTAAACTTATCATTAGCACTAGTAGGATTGAGGTCAGGTGTCGGTTTGGTATTTTCCAGAGTTAAAACCCAATGTTCCAGCGGACGTTTTGACCATAAACGTATCTGTCTTCTAGCCGTACTATCCGGCAAGAGAGGGACCCGAGGTGACCAGGTAAAAGAAATCAAAAAGTGGTCGGACCAAGGCACTGGCATAGGGTCCTTTACCAATAATTCCTCAATATTAGAGAAAATGGGATCAAGTAAATGGCCTTTCAGATGGGTGGGACCACTAACTTTTTGTTTAAACTGAAATGCTGCAAGATCATTAGCCAACTCAGAGGTGGCTAAGTGTGAAGGGTCATCAAGAATGAAGATTAAAATCACCTAATAATGTAAAATTGGAGTGTGAGCTGGGTAAGTTAGCTGCCATATCAGGGAGGGAATTACAGTGTTGTCCATAGGCACCCTGGGGCCGATAGATTAAAATACCTGAGAAAGTACAAGTAGGTGAGAATCCGATCGCAAATGAGAGGTTCTCACAGTCGGGTAAAGGGCCTACAGAGGTGCGGCATTTTAGTTCGGTTTCATTTATAATAGCAATGCCGCCGCCTTTGCCTAATTCCCGGTCTTGTCTCTGGATAAGATATCCAGGGGGGAGGACCTGAACAAGATCGGGGTCGGACTCGGTATTGAGGCAGGTCTCAGTTAAAAACAAAGTATCAGGGCGCTCTTCCTCCAGTAACATAATAATTTCTGTTGAATGTTTGGGAATTGACCTGAAATTAAGTAGGAACATTTTAAGCGATTCCTGAAAAGGCCGGACAGCTTGGGGTTTGACGAATGGGCAGAATTTAAAAGGACAGTGGGAGCAATGAGGATCATTACTGAAAAAGGAAATGGAATGCAGACACTTACTATTAGTTCTCCCTCTAAGATTTCGGAGCTGGTCTGATGTGTATGCATACTTGTCCGTAGAAAAACCAGCAGGGGTTGTGGCCCCTGGTCCCGGTCGGGCATGTACGGGCGCAGACGGGCTTGACTTTGGCGCGCCAGCGGCGCGCCCGCTGCGTGCGTCCACTGCGCGGTCACGTCATCAGGCCCCTTTATAGCATGGGCGTGAGCGTCAGCGTCCAACTACTGGACCGCTGACCAAGAGAAACCAATTCCCTGTGCAAAACTCGCAAAAACTGCCCCCCGGAGCTTTAACACAGCTCTTATCAGGATCGAAAAGCAATAAAGTGCCAAGTGTAAGATAAAAGCAAGTAAAACAGAAAAAATGCCCCCGAGCCTTAACACAGCTCGTAATTCAACCGAATGTGCCGCTGCGCGGTCGCGTCATCAGGCCCCTTTATAGCGTGGGCATGAGCGTCAGCATCCAACTACTGGACCGCTGACCAAGAGAAACCAATTCCCTGTGCAAAACTCGCAAAAACTGCCCCCCGGAGCTTTAACACAGCTCCTATCAGTATCGAAAAGCAATAAAGTGCCAAGTGTAAGATAAAAGCAAGAAAAAAAGATAAATTGCCCCCCGAGCCTTAACACAGCTCGTAATTCAACAGAATGTGCCGTTGAGGGTAAACTCACAATGTATACCTTATCTAGACAGAATGCTTATAGAATTGGGCAAGCACTACATTGGGCTGGACGCCTCCCAGCCTGCCTTGCCATGCTGCAGGAAGAGATACCCATTGAATCCCTTTCCCTCACCAATGTCAGGCGTAGAGGTATTTTGTGGCTTTATCGTCACATGCTTAACCTCACTTAACCGCAGAAACACCCCTATGTGACACATTGGGAGAGAGAACTAGCCACTGACATTATTAATGAAACATGGGGCGCGATATGGCAGAGGGCCTTCAAATCTTCCATTTGCCTCCGCTACGTAGAGAACTAGCCACTGACATTATTAGGTAGAGAGGGACACTGTGGGATAGGTTACAGTAAAACACACAGGAAGTACTGCAAAATTGGGTAGGGACATCCTTGAGAACTTCTATTCCATTGGTTAGGGAGTGGCCAGAAGTTTCCTTCAACAACAGGAACCCCCAGCATGTGGGAGATAGAAGAAGGACTGTCCCTGCTGGTATTACCTATGAGAAGACCCCCAAAGGCTTGACCTTCCTGTACTTGTATCCAAGACTGAGAAGTGGACTCCAAGAGTCAGTTGGCAGTCCCCCTGTTAAGCTTTAGAGGAACAGAAGTAGCAAGAAACCAACTTTCCTGAAGAGCTCAGCTGATCAGTTCAAATTGGACCTGCCCTGGACACTGTGGGTAGCTTAACCTTGAGTTAGTCCTGACCTCTAAGTGGTGTCCCTAAGGTCCTGGGGCCCTTCAATAAGTGCCTAATCCTATAAGCTGAGGTAAAGAGTCTTTTTTCATGATTTTTGCCAGGAGTACCAACAGAAGACCAGGACCAACCTGGCAAGTCAATTCAAAGAAGGTGTTTTGTCACTGGGTTAAAGACTTAGGTTTCTCCCACTCTGAGCTTTTCCAAAGCAGCAAATCGGTTTCTGTGGGATGTTGCGGTGAAGGTATCTGCCTTCGTGGCTATAGCTAGCAACCTTGCATCACTGGAGGAATCAGAGCTCCAAAAAAGTGACTAAGTCTGAAGCTAGAAACTTCACCGGGTGAAGCAGCCAAAAGTATCCAGCTGGTGAGGGGCCTACCTTGGGTGCAAATTCTTTATTTCTTCTGGTCTGAGCTTTACTGACATTAGTCAATGGCTTCACTGGAACTTCATCTGATAGCTATCCGTCCTCATGGAACCCATCTCAGATGCAGTTTACTGTCTTAGCCCACTGAGGACTTTTGACTTCCAATTCAGAGAGCAAGTGAGAAGTTACAACTTCCAACTGGAATAAACCTGGTCTATGTATCCATCCCACACACCATTGTAGTAGTCTTAAAGCTTACATTTGTCCCAGTCTAGTATGGCAATTGCCCGTCCTTGGTTTATTGCACTTTTTGGTGATTAATTTTAATTTTAAGTTTAAAAAATCATATCTCGGGTTTCCCTAATTGGATTTGTGTTGTTTTTGTGTCATTTTGTTCATTACATTTTTCTCTAGCTTTATAAGAGAGGGTTTTTATTGTGTTGCATTTTTTGCTTTTTAAATGTTTTGATATTCTTAAATGCTTTACAAATTTTCCCAAGTTAAGCCTGCTTGCTCTGTGCTATAGCTACCAGGGCTTGAGCTCAGGTTTAATTTACTGAAACCTTTACTGGGCCTAGCAAGGATACTGCCTTTATTATTTGTGGTTGGCTCTATCTATCTATCTATCTATCTATCTATCTATCTATCTATCTATCTATCTATCATCTATCCAAAAATACGCCTGGGTTACATTTTAATTATACCACAGTAATTGGAGTAATTTCAATAATGTTGTGTTACTCGTTTAACACAAAATTGCTGAAAATTGTGTGATTACACCATTTCAGATAATTACGAGCAATTTGGCAGAAAACTCTACTGCAGGTGTACAAAAACAATGAGCTTACAGAGCGAGCGGCTTCTGGCTGCTACTGTTGATGTTCTATAGCAATTACCACAGCTTTCTTACTAAAAAAGGCATCCTCAGGTCTATTTTGGGCATACGGGGGTATTGTGAGCTAAGAAAATAGCACTTTATTCTGCGTTATGCTCCTTGCATAACTACGCGTAATTGTCTATAACTTTCGCTACTTCCATTTGCATGAGTTACATTCACCCCTAGCCAAAAGCTGAGTGCTTTGTAGCCCCAGGTCTCTATCCAGCCAGATCTCCTGCAGGGTCCAGTCCTCTTTGGTCAGTTGAGTCCACTTGGAATCAGAAGTCCTTCTGTCTTTCCTGTTCCTGAAGTAGACAAATAGGAGGCCAACTATTTGACCCTTGGCGATGAGATCCAGCTTATTTACAAGCCCCTTGCGCCGCAGGTATGCCACTTTTTCCCACATTAAATGTGACACACCAGTGGCACAAGGGGCTTGTAAATAAGCCCTCTGATACCTAGAAGCCTGCCCTGAGGAGATTGGGTTCACAGGACTGACAAGAATGAACTCTGCAAGCACTTTTTTCTGGCCTCTGGAGGACAGGGACAAAGTGGCAAGGCTTGCCAAAGAATTTCACAAACAGAGCAGGCAAGAACAGCAGGTCTGTTCCACTCGGAGCTTTTTGCCATGCTGAAAACTGTTTCATTGGAAACTCATGGTGAAGGTATCCAGCCTCTTGAAGCCCTGTTTAGCTACAGCTCCCAGGCATGTCCTGCTGGAGTTGTTTGACTTTCAAAAAAGTCTAAAAGTAGAACCTTAAAAATGGGGTGAGGTGGCAAATCCAGCTGACCTCTGAAGTTACCTCAGAGGCTATGAACTTAAGGTTTGTCCCACTCCAAAACTCCAAACTTATGGCCCCAAAACTAATCACTTCAGCAGGAGCTTGGTGTGGCGTTGAGAGTCCCTTGAACTGACTTCAAGGGATTCTTGAAGCCACAGCCATGGACCTTGCTCACACTGTGGGATGTTGGTCTCTATTTCAAAGACCAAGCTCCAAGGGAATCCTTTGACCTGGGTGTCCCAGTGGCACATATGACCTCTGCTCCCTTGCAGTCAGCTTGAATTCACCCCTAGGTCTTTGTCAGCCATGAGCAATAAACTTTTATTGGTGCTTTTGTGCTTCTTGGTAGTTTTTCACCTAAAAATTCAGATCTCCGGTACCCTTTAACCAATTTCAATGATCTTGGTGTCTTTCTTACTCCGTATTGTTTCTGTTTTTTGTATAAGTGGGGAAACTTTATTGAATTTGTTCTTTATTTTAAAAATATTAGGACTGTTTGAACTTAATACATTCTTCTCTGTGTATTACCTGCTCCTGTGCCATTTCTATCAATCTGCACAAAAGCCTAGAGAGCTCATCCGTAGTTATGGGGGCTCTCTAATTTACTTAACCTCATTCAAATCCTACATGATTGTGTAGGAACATTACTATACAAAGTACTGTGCTGGACTAAGTAAGAATTTACATCATACACAGGACGTAAAGAACATTCTTTATTTTAAGTGTGAAGAAAATATTTACATTTAAGAATTCCTTGTTCTCAGCAAGTTAATCAACGTTTTCTGCAGCAAGGAAAGGACATTTCCATGACAGACAAGGCTCAATTGTCTTGCTAATGATAAAACATTTAAAAGAAACAGAAGTAAAATATGAGTAAGCATCAGATGGAAATGAAGACAGTCATTAGTAATTCAAATTTGGATGTAGTATAAGTAGTTGAGGAGTATAGCTTGGGAGAGTGCCTTGAAAACCTATAACAGCTTTGTCTGTGGGTAATAGTGAGGTTCCCGCTCTTTATTGTAAGGTGCAACTGATCCGTAACAGTTCCCCAATAGAAATTTTGAAAATAGCTGTTTGTTACTTTGCTAATAGATGAAGGATTGTTCCACAACAATTGCATTCCCAATGTCACATGATGGAACCACCATATTGTTAGATTAGAGTCAAGTTGGAGTACTTAGACTAGATTGTTTTTAAAATATTCCAACTCATGTTGGGACCACAACCTTAACCAGTAGAGGAGAGGAGTGGCCTCAAGGCAGCTAAATGTTCAATAGTCTGCAGCCCAGTATAAAAAATCAGGAGTAAAGTTAGTGAACTCTGGAGGAGGTTAAGTTATGAAATTGTTCTCCTTTGTAACCCAGGAGCTTACATCTCCCCCTCCCCAAATTTTAGCTTCATATAATGCTGCAGATTAAGCTTTCATCTAGGCCTGGGTGGAGTTTGCGGAATTCCGCAATGCAGAACTCCATGAAGTGACCAAAAAACTCCACCAAGTTACGCGGAGTTCTGCAAGCGCAGAGTGCGTTTGATCATGTCATTCACGTTGATTTTCACCACTGGGTGTTTGTCCCATGCTGTAAAATCAGCACGAATGGCACCATGTGCAGCGCAAGAGGGTGCTGCTTCTTTTCTTTATGCTCGAGTAGATTTTCTACTCGAACGGTAGCTTTCTCAATGCGAACGGAAGGTTTCTCAATGCAAGCAGTCACACCCATCTGCGACCTCCCGCGTTGAGAAATCTGACCGCCCGCGTTGAGAAATCTCACCGAAAGGTGGATTTTCCTGGCTCGCGATGAAAAAACTCCACTCTGCTCTGCAAGTTGTTCGGAACTCCACGTGCTCCTTGGAGTCCGGAGTGCTAAAAACTCTGCGAAAAGAGCAGAGGTCACCACCCAGGCCTACTTTAATCTTGTATACTGGAAGAGTTGGTGAGACTGATCTAGTCTGTGTGCCCCTAATTTTAAAATTGCAGCTGCTCTATGCTGAATTGGGTGACTGCTTTTTTGTATTTTGGGCCCCCATGATAATGACCTAGCCATTACTAGGCCAAAGCAATCAAAGGTCTGGACTTTTTCGAGAATATAATTTCCTCGTCATAGTGTACCCATAAAGCCTTTGTGAGGGGTAAGTGCCATTTACATAGTCTTTTGAGTATTAATTTCTAAGCTTCTAAGGAGACAGAATTCTTCAAATATGTTTAGCAGATTTTGTAAACCAAAGAGCATTCTGGACAGCTAAAGGGTTTTGTGTAGGCCTTGGCGGAGAAATTCACTCCTCTCGCGGAGTTGGCGGAATTCTGGAACTCCGCGCTCCGGGTCCAATGCAGAGCTCCTGATAAAATCCACCTTCCGATGTATAGCAGAGTTTTTTTCCGTTGGCGCATGTAAGACTTGTTTTGAAGCGTGCTGGCGAGTGCAATGAGATTTGCCAGATCTTCAGGCTGCTAGCGCGGTATCCAACGCTTTTTTCATGACGTTGGCGAGTGTGAGCATCGGCTGTGGCACCTTGAGCAAATTTTCTATTTGAGAAGTAGCTATTTCTACTCGAAAATACATTTTTTAGTTAATTTTCTAATGCAACAGACCGATCCAGTTGTTTCTTAGTGCGAGTAGCCTTTTTTTAGTTTACTTTTTTTTCGACAGAGACTCCACCTTCCTGTTCCTGTTCAGCAGACTCCTCCCAGAGCTTTATCCAACTCCTGGTCACTTTTTATTTAGCTTTGGAGCTGGAGGATCCCTCTCTTTGTCTGCTGCGTATATACGATTGGATTTGAGGATTTTGCTTTTGAGATATCACAAGTAAGTTAAAAAACTCTTGTATAAGAGTGTTGTTTGTTGGATAAAGGGCATGCACCAGTATTTATTTGTACTTTTATTTGATTTTTAAAATTTATTGTGGTGGGTGGGCTGCAGTTTCAGTAGGAGCCTAGTTATATTTTTGCATTTAATTTTTTATCTTTTGTAAAGTAACAATGTTGCACATTTTCTCTATGTTTGTTAAATTTGAAATATTCAATCATTGTACTATGTGGCCTAGGCTACCAACAGGCCATCCAGTCAATAGGCCCAGGCCAGTACTAGTCATGGGTGGATGAAACAACTGTTTCTGTGGTATATGATGTTTTAAAACATCATTAAGGGCTGGAATGACATTGTATTAAATTAAAAATGTGGTGTTTTTTTTTGCATTTTACATTTTTTTGTATGCAAAAAGTGTATTGGTGGGTTAATATTTGATCTCTTGGGAAGATGAGTTTGCGGTAACACTATTATAGCTCAGTAATTTTTGTTCTTGGCATAACTGATTTAATGGTAGTGTTTTCTTCAGTGTTACCAATGCCTCCTTTGTCTGGCCAGTGTGTTTGTATGTTTGACATAGGCCACCATTTGCCTTTGTTCTCCATGACATGTGGCCAGGGTCATTTTTTGTTGTCAGTTTCCATAGACCTGCATGCGTTCCTTGTTTTCCATGGCTCCTTGCTTTTTGGTTGACCATGTGGCCAGAGACCATTTTTTGTAGCCAACCTGTGTGCTTTTGCCACATGCCTGTATATGTTCTTTTTTGTCACCATGCCTCCTTGCCTGATGTAGTTTGACCATGTGGTCGTGGTCATTTTGTGTAGCCATCCAGTGTGTTTTTACCATAGGCCTGCATGTGTTTGGTGTTGTGGCCATGCCTCCTTGCTTGCTGTTGTTTGACCATGTGCTCCATGGCTGTTTTGAGTAGCCAGCCAGTGTGCTTTTGCCATAAGCCTGCATGTCTCCTTTATTGTGGCCTTGCCTCCTTGCTTGCTGTTGTTGGTTGACTATGTGACTGACAGCCATTTTGTGTAGCCACCTTTTTTCCAGTTTTGGAGATTGATAGGAGAGGGCCATGCCTTTTTGCATTTGTTCATTTTTTTAACTTTTCCCTGAAATAAGTTTAATTTTATGCTTGAGGATCATTACGGTATTTGTATATAAACAGTGTTGTATTTTATATGCATTTTTTGCATTTTTTACCTGCACCTCCTTGCCTCCCAATGGATTTCTCATAGTCCCCTAGTATCCCATAGTACGCCAGCAATTCATTTTTGTTATTAATTTTTTTTTTTTAATGTTCTTTTAATTGTTTTCTTTTAGTTGTAATTGTAATGACTTTTTTATTTAACTTTTTTTATTTAAGTTTTTTTTTTTACATTTTCCCACCATCCATCCACCACATGCCTGACTTAGGTGCACAGCTGCACAACAGCACTAGTTTTTTAAGTATTATTATATAATTTCCCCGTACGCTCTTGCCCGCCATATGTGCACACCAGAATAATTTTTGTTAAGCATTATTCAATTTTCCCCTGCACCTCCCTGACTGCCACATGTACTCAAAGCAAAGAGTTACATCTATATGTTATTATCCTGATTGAAAATGAAATATTATGTTCTGGTGGTGTGGTTTAACTTTTTGTTGGGGCATTTTATATAGCGTGAACTCGACGCGAAAGTATCAGAGCTCTTTACGTGATCACCAGTTGTGTTACAGATGGACACATTCATTTTGTTAGGCACTGGGAGATTAAGTGATATGCCCAGAATCACAGGTTGTTGAGCATCCCTGCTGAGTCTCGAACCCACTTCCCCAGCTTCGAGGTCGACTGCTCTAGCTGGTAGACCACATCATCTCTTACTTAAGTAACCACACTAAATTATATTGTCCTTGTCTGTACCAAGTCAAACTGCAACAATACCACGTTTCACTAAATGTTTTTCTTGATTGTTTGCTTTTAGGTGTACAAGATACATCACCCACAGTGCTGCCTGGCAGTCATGTGAGTTCTCTAATCTCTTCCGTTTGTGCAGCTAAGTGCCACTGTCAACTGATAGCTTCAAGATGGTCCCAAAGAAAGGTGCTGCTAAGAAAATGGCCAGTGGGGAGAAGAATAAGAAGCAGATTTCCACCACTGGTGTGTCAGCCCAAACCTTTTTTGGGGGTCATGTGCCTGCTGCACCGGCCTCAGGGGAGCAAGCTAGGAGCAACACTCCTGCATCAACTGCCCCACCCCAACCTAAGCCCTAGGCATGTCTCTCAGCAAGAAAGCCACTGCAATCATGTCTACACCGACGAGCAGTGACATTGAATTGGATTTGTCTCTTTCGCAAAGTAGTACCCAATCGTTGCAAGAAAGTGGACAACAGTGGCAGTCAGCCATAGAGCTTCCTGAATTAGGAGCAGAACAGGAGGTTGAGCTTCCTACTGAGTAAGAACTTCCTCTTTTACAACCATTGGCTTTCAGATCTCCAGGAAGATAAAGGAAGGGTACTCCACCATCTCTTCCAAGCCCCCCTTCTGATGATCTGGACACAGATTGGGCCCCTGCTGAGTCTGAGTCACACCATGAGAGGCTCAGGAAAAGGAAAGTTCCTCAGAGCCTTACAATTATGGAAGGGGATGAGGATGATGAGCCAGTCATTGTAGAATCTAGCCCAGAGAAGACTGACATTACTCCTCCTATTCAACCTGCTCTGAGCAATGTGGTACCACCACCACCCCCACCACCAGTTCCCATATTTGTAAGGCACCCGCTGAGACCTGCATCCACCACTGACTCAGTAGAAGTAGGCACTGCGGAGAGCCAATAATTGACATATCCGTCTACCTCCAGTTCTTCGGCCATTGGCAGTGGCACCAGTGGCCCATTGAAAAAGTACACCTCCCCAGTTTGGGACTTCTTTATGGCCAGCAGGCAGGAGGATCGCATTGCAATATGCACCATTTGCAAAGCTAGTGTTCGTCGAGGTAAGCTTGGTTCACACTATGGTACTGAGGGCCAAGTGTCCCATTGGAAATAACATCACACACTCCACTGGGAAGCACATCTTATTTAACTTTCTGCAAATGGCAGTGGTCAAGGTGATGTGAGAGGAGAATCAGCTCCAGAGCATCTGATCACAGTGGGAGGTGTAGGTGATGAAGAAGAACAGGGTGACATCTTTATGCAAAGCAGCCCTGTACCCAGCAGTGCACCAGTATCATCACCCACCTCAGCAAACTCAAAAAGGCACAAGAGTCAGATGGAGACACCACAGCAGCATACAGTGCCTGTCCCAACGAGATGTACATTGAATCTACCACCTGATGGTTCATCTTCTCCCCAGAAGTCACCTGAGTCAATGGCACCAGAAAATAAAAAAATCCAGGCTATTATTACGGGCATGTTTAGGGGGCAAGAGGGACTCTACAAACTCAACCACCCAACAGTATATTTGTACAACAGGAAGTTGCCTAAAATGTTAGCCCTGGACCTCGTCCCTTTTTCTTTTGTGGAAGGAGTGTGTTTTTTAAAATTTGTGTCGACCTTCTGCCTGAAATGGAATGTTCCCAGCAGGACCTACTTTGCCAGAGTGGCTGTTCCAGTGCTCCATCACGATGTGCTGGGATTGGTTGGACAAGCTTTGCAGCAGAGTGCTGTTCAGGCTATCTACCTGATGACAGACATGTGGACCAATTGTCAAGCCACTGATTACATGTGTATCACTGCACATTGGATCTCAGTTGTGGGGATTAGACAATAGATATCTACTGGTCTCAGTGCTGAAGATACTTTTAAGGGCATTTGGTGGCATGCAACAGATTCCATGCTTGCAGTGGCGAAATCCCATACAGCTGCAAACATCTTGGAACACTTTAACAGCCAGGTGTTTGAATGGCTGTGACCCATAAGTCTCAGAATTGGATTTGTTGCCACGGACAATGGCAGTAATATAGTTAAGGCCATGACAGATGATGGGTATTTTAGGGTCCTGTGTTTAACACATTGCATGAACCTAATTGTGCAAGACTTTCTCAAAAAAGAAGACCTAGTCAGCAACTTACTGATCATCTGCAAAGGAATCTGCACTAATTTCAGCCATTCATTTAAAGACCGAAATCAGTTGAGGATCATTCAGTGTGCTAATAGAATACCAGTTAAACCCCTCATACAGGAGGTGCCAACACATTGGAACTTAAGCAGCTCAACCTTGCATGTTGCAATGTCTGAGCAGTACAAACCGATCAATGAGTATGTCATGCAAAGAGGAGGGGATGCAACTAAAAGCATGACCATTGCGATGGACAAATGGAAACTCTCTTACTCTGCCAAATCCCTGTAGAGTGATCTAACTCACCATTACCTGTGGGTTAGTGTCATCAAGATGTCCTTCTTGGTGTAGAGCTGGACAGCATCCCTCGCATGAGGTAAACAAGCATCAGCTGAGCTAGAATTCCAACATGGATCGACCTCTCAGTGCCAGCAAAATGCTCCTCTGTCTAAACAAAGCCTTTATGTTGTACATATAACAACATCATCCTTATTATCATGTCAAAGCCCCAGTCAGGCCACTATTGTTTATTCTATTGTGACTGCTCTGTCACTGAGCATCCAAAACAAATAGCAACATCTTGCGTGATGAACTTAGCCCTTTTACAGAATGTTTAAGGTGTTTTGATAGAGTGCCTATGAAGTGGTAGTGTAAGCAAAAGGAGTTTAAAGAATATTATCTTGTATGTAAACACAAATGAATGTGTGTTAAATGACATTGTGTTTAGTGAGGAAGGCAACTTAAGAATGTGAGAATGTAAAATGGCATTTCTTAACTGGGCCTATTGTAACCAATGACCATTGAGAGGATGTTCCATGAGTATCTGGATGACCTCAGAGAGGTCTATGTGGATCAAAACCCATTGGTGTAATAGTAGCGAAGATGCGCCGATGGCCACAGCTTAGCAGGCTAGCAATAAAGTATCTGGCATGTCCGGTTTCCAGTGTGTCTGCTGAGCGTGTAATCAGTGCAGCTGGTGCAGTTTTCACAGTGAGAAGGACCAGTCTCTCACTTTAAAACATAGAGAGATTGACCATAATAAAAATGAACAAACACTTTATACCACCGAATTACATGCACCTGAAATATCACAGGAGGAGGATGAGGGTGATTGATCATACTTAGGTTATAGTGTGCTAGCTGACCAACTTCTTGGCATACCACCTGAATTTGAGGATGAACTCTACTTCCCTGACTGAGTAGGATACCTTAGAACATTTTATGGCCAAACTGCTTCGCACAAAAAAATGGATATAGCTAGGAGAACATTATATATTTTGTTTGTTTGTGTCTGACTGGCTTATGCAGCCCCAGCGTTTCAGACACATGTATGGCTGGATTGGAGTTGGACCAGTGTACAGTGAAAAAGTCTCCCCCCCCCATTTCCCTTCAAGGACATTGCAGAGACAATACCTGCCTCTCTCCTGTGCCTATATTTTTTTTTATCCCCTAGCAGGACTGCCCCAGAACATTTGATTTACAAAACTGCCCAATGTGTGTTGTGTGCATCAAAGAGGATCGAGATACAATTGTGTTCCACAGTGCTTGCATTGGAACAGCTAACTGTTGCACTAATGAGTGATATATTATTAAGTGATTGTGAGTGATGATTCATGTGGTGGCAAACAGTGAGGGAGGGTGTTACAATATAATTTGTAAGCTTGATTGCGTTTGATCATTTTTCCTGAAGGTGATTGGTGCTTCCTCTTTGACACTAAGCAAGATTTGCTTGTCGTGTCCACTCCTTTTCTTTCTGGTTCACAATCTTCATAAACCAGACCAGTCCATTTAGTTAACAGACACATATCTACACAAACAAAATTACTCAATGTTTCTCTTGTTGCTCATCAATAGCAGTGCACTACATGCCAATCTCTCTCATTTGGGTCGGGATTGAGTTGGACAGCTTCATTACTTGGAGTCAGGAGGATGATGGAAGGTGTCATCCTCCTGACTCCAAGGAATGAATCAGGGCAAGACTACCTCAAGAACAGCCAGAAAAAGGAATCTTTCAACTTCAGAGAAACCAACATGATGATGACTCTAAGAGGCATACTCAGCTCTGTGGACTGGTGAGAGTTGCTTTAATTTTGGAAATCCAATGCTGCTGAGTGTGTGTGCTGGCTCAAATCTGAAACTCTCTATTGTGGGGTTGTGTGGTTGGGTGAGGGGCCTGTGTTGTAGGTAACTGGAAACAGACATATGATGTCACATCATCACAACATGCAAGTGCTTAACTAAGGGTTATGATGACAGTTGTGAGATTGATCAGCCAGGTACATGCAGCCACTTGTCCGTGATTGGTTGTAATTTGCTCTCACTTCTCAGTTAATAAATCACACATGAGTCATCAAATGAATGCCTGCAGCAGACTATGCTCATGATTTCCCTCTGAGTCTTCTGGGAACAATCCTCATGAAGCTTACCTTCTGTCCTGCTCCTTGACTCTACAATATTGTTTCTGTTTAACAATCTGCAGACCTTCTCTTCTCTTGCAAAAAAGTGAAAGCTCCATAACACTCCTGTTTACCTTACCCGCCCGCTTCAGCCAGGCACCCAAGATTGAGGGACAATCCGAGAAGTATGCAGATGCACTGCCCAATTTGGCAATACAGTATCACTTTTCGTTTCGCAATCATTTTTGAGAACTGTGTGGGTTCACTTTACTTCTCCATAATTTGTATTTTTCAAACCTAGATGACAGAACATTTAGATATATAATAATAACGTGGGTCTTTCGGGCTGAAGGAGTGTTTGTAATGCATTTAACTGAACTGTGTCATACTCATTCCTTCATTTCCTTCCACAACAGATTGATGATGATGTGCTGCTCATTGCCCAAGTGTATATTGTTTTTGTGTAGCATTTGTCTTTGTCACACCTTTCCCCAAATCCCCTTTCCCATCCATTCATCAATCCCCTAACCCTCTTCCCTGGGGCTGTGCAATCCATTGAGGTGTGATTTAATTTACGCCATAAATGGATCACACACTTGGTGAAGCGGATGTTGTGAAAACAACATTAACTCACTGCAGGATATTCTATAACCTGAGCAATAGCCCCATTTACCCACCCACGCATAAAATTGATCCATATTTTAGATATAGAAGAACATCATTCGTCAACATCATAATTCAGGCCCTGTGTTGTGTTGCATAAACACTTAAACTTGTCCACACCTTACTCTGAGTCCACTCCTCCTGACTCGAGGATTTTGTGAGTTTAGTTTTAATTAAATACTAGCTCCACATTGCTCAGAAAGAAGTTACTATTACTAGTTTTTGTTATCATATCAGGTCTTCTTTGTTGTGTCATAGTGGTAGTATGTTCTCAGTCTTTCTAAAGTTTGATATAAATAGCTAACTCTATGCTTTCTTTCAATCTAGTTGGCTGTGATGGAATATACTTTGATTAATCTTACAGTTGGAGTTCACGTATGTGGGCGTGGGACCTTGCTTGTGATTCCTTCCCTGTTAGCGCACTAGCCTGCTACTACTACCACAACCATAAGATGGCACCTTGGGAAACAATCTAGTAAGAAGACTGAGAGAGCTAGCAGCCTTCGCTTAATCTATTCAGGTAAGATAACTATAGAGCATTGTTGTAGGCAATATAGGCAATGGCAATCCTCCCCAGTGGTAAACAAAGTTACAGAGGCAAGTAGGGCAAGGGTATAACTAACGGTATACACTTTTTAAGCAGATTTAAAAAACAGGCTGTACTAAAAGGCAGAAGTGCAAAGTAAAACACCCAGAAAAGATGTAAGGCATAAATAAAGTAAAATAATGATTTCCTGTTAATTTTTTTAACAATCAAACCCACCCCTTCAAACCACAACAGACCCCCATCTCCCCAAACACATCACCCCATCGCCATCCAATGTCCAAACAAAAATTAAATGTCCAAAGTGCAAAGTCCAAACCCCTGTCCCAACTCCCTTTCCCACCCTCTCCACCCACAATCAAAGTCCGTCCCACCAAAACAAAAAATTTAAAAAAGGGCTCAGAAGAGGGCATCCACTACACGGGTCCAGTAGCATTCTAGGTTCTGCTCCATCCTGGTCATCCTTGCTTCCATGTACGCCAGATGCTGTACGATGTAGTATTGAAATTGGCTGACAGAGCGGTAGGGGGGCAAAAGTGGTGATCAGCAGAGCCCCTGACAGCTGGTGGAGGTGATTTTATTGCTGGGAGTGTAGAGGCTGTGGCTGGCTGGAGGAACTGGGGGCCGTGGCAGCGGCAGATGCTTCTCCCTCTGCCTCCACCTCCTCCTTCTCCAGAGCCACCAGCCAATAGCATTCCCACTGGATTGTCTTTAGCATCTGCCACCACAGCGGGCTGCTATTTCCTGCCGTGTAGGTGCAGCTGGTGGACCAGCAGGAGCAGTTATATCAAGAAAGAAAAGTAAAAAGACAAATTGTAAAAAATGACCTGTGCAGGCACTTGTTTAAAATTAAAGAGTGGCACAGTGGCAGTAAATTGCTGGTCCCCTAGGGACATTGGAATTTGATGTGATTAGGAGAGTCACTGGTCCATTTTTTTACCCGCACATGCCTCATATCAAAAGCACTGACATAAAAGAATGTAGGCTGAATAACACCAAATAAAAAAAAAACTGAGTGATGTATTTTTCTTTTACAGGCTTTCCCAGTAAAAAACTAAACAGACACTTTGTGAAGAAAATTTAAAAAAAATGACCTCTCATTAATGAGTAAGACATTATGCACTGTGGAGTACAAGTTGTTAATTTAATAGAGGCATGCTCGCCAACAATTCGGGTACTTTGCTACTCTCTGCAGTCTGTAGTTGGGGCAGCTTTAATGGACAATTATCTTACTTTAATTCCAATGGCCCTGCTCTTCTTCAAATGCCTTTCAAACTCTACCCTGACTACACACAAGTCATGTATAAAATGGGGACATCCTGTATGCCATAAGTAAACTGGGAAAAACGATGCACTGCACTACAGGGAAAGGAACAGGATATATTGATTGTATCTGGCATGTTTATCACAAAATATGCCATCAGCAAATCTTGAAATCAGGCACTTAGTCCTACTTTACTCCCTCACCCTCCTCCACAAATTATTTCCAACTAATTAATTTGCTTGGCAGTAAGGAAACGTAACTTACTCTACTGCAGGGTAAGTTAGAGGGATTAGACCAGGTAGGTAGAGCTTTTGCTATAGAATAGTGGGGTGTCACTGATCCTCATCATATGCCTGAGCTTTAGCTTATTCAGTCACTGTAGTTGACAAAAGTCGAAAGCAAACAATTTGAACAGGCCTAAATCTGTTATGGAAACCATGAATCATATGAATCACTCGAAAAGGCCATAACAATGAAGCACATGCCAAGAATGGATTTTTCAATTTTTTTGTAGGCTGGGACAGAACATAAGAAAGAATAAAGGAGTGAAGTATTAGGAGATGACTGAGTGGGTGAAGGGTAACACACCTTGTGTTCGGTTTGAAATGTATTGACAACTTTTTAAATGTCACATTAACTGAAGCAGGCGCACAGTGCACAGTCAACACTGCAGTCACAAATTGAACCATGCTGCTCTTAGGCCATGGGTGGTGAAATGTCATGGGCAGGGAGGAAGGAAATGAATGATGATGGGTGGGATGCATATCCGCCTCACTTAACAAATACATTGAGTCAAGGGTGTAGACAAAAATTTAAATACCACCCACTTTGAACAATAGCTTTGAAAAAACCAAGCAAGCAAAGTAGGTGAGCATGCACCTCTCCAGAAGAGCTCCCTAGTTTCTTCATCCAAACATTTATTTTTTTATCCTTCAATTGTTCTCTTCAGTTTTTGAGAGCCACCATTTAAGCATTACTTTTTCTTATCCAGTCTTTCTCCAAAATGTCCAGTCCATCCATCCATCCATATATCCATCCATTCAGTATCCACCCTTTTAACCATCCTTTCACCTGTCCATTCATTTACCCACCCATGTATCCATTCACCCACCCACGCATCCTTTTACTCATATATCAATTCACCTATCCTTTCTTTTAACTTTCTGTTCTTTCCTGTTTCCATCAACCCATCCATTTTAGTTTCTATTATGAGCTTTTATCTGCTCCCCTTATTTTTATTAACAAAATACAACCGCTATACATCTCTATAGTTCAGTTAGCAGTATCCTCTATTAAAAATATCACTTTGGCATTTTGTGGGCTGTCAATGTTATAAAAGCCAGGTAGTCAAGCCAACCAACAACTTTTCTTAATGGAATGGCACAGCTATTGTCTATGAGGACTCTGAATAATTGAAACGCAAAAAAAGGGTGGAATAATGGTCAATGAAGGACATATGGTGTTGGTTGGCAAATGATCACATACTTTCCTGCCATGCTGCACTGTTGTGGAAACTGCTGGTTTACTGTAGAAATAAGTTATAGCACAACATTGGGGGGTCCACCATGACCATGGCCACTCTTTCATTAACTGTTAGAGCAAGAAAAAGAAAGCCTTCTCAACAAACATGTGAGGTGAATAAACTAGTTTACTTGGGACTGCAATCTTCACAGTAGACAGTAGAGTACCAAAAATATGTCCTTAGTCTTACAGTACCACAAAATATCTAGGGGAGAGGGAAAGTTTACTAAGAAAACAGAAGAAAACTACAGACTAGTACAGACAGGTCAAAGTCAGCTACAAAAACATGAAATATGGAAAAAAGGATAATGCAGGGATAACAAGAATGAAATAAAAATTCAATAGGGGGTTTGAAATAAAAGGAGACAGTTAAAAAAATTAAGGCAAAATTTAAATTAGTCTAACAGTGGGCAGATGTAAAAGGTAGGGAAATAATAATAATAATAATAGGGCTTACTGGTGGTGGCATCCCTGCTGGCTCCTAGACGCGCCTCGGATGAACCATCCCTCTTACTGTCCATGGGTGCTGATTTAAGAAGTAAAACGATAAAAAAATAGTTAGTGCTACAGTTAATCTTCCCAAAAATATTTTGACAGGCAAACGCTGTAACACTGTACTTTTCTAAATCATATCACCTATACTACTTGTATCGACTATTGAGTTGACCATACTAATCCTAATCCCTATTCCAAATTTCCTAAACTACATTTGAAACTAATGCATTGCAATGAACGATTTCTTTCTTATTTCTCAACCCCCTTGATGAGCCAAAACAGTCTCCCCTTTTTTCAATTCATATACACACCGCTATCCCCTCCTAGTCTTAAAAACATTTAAAAGGACCCCAAATATTGGTGACTACTGGCCAAGATCGAACTATGGGGAAAAGAAAGGCTGAAGCTAAAAAGATGCCCCTTGCAAAGTCTGCATCTAAGATGGGCTCTCGTTCATCTCACTTAAACTATCTCACGGGGGCGATTGAAAAGCAGATATCAGCCGTGGAGGAGACCTTAAACGCAGAAACTAGGGGAGAAAGTCAGAGAGAGGAGACAAACTTAAGAGAGGGGTCCCCAATACCCGAAGGAACTGAACGTCGATCATCTAAAAACGGCTGTGTGCAAAATGTACCGGACATTGTATGGGTTAGTGACAAAGATAGTGACACTCAACCCCCGCCAAAGCGACCTAGAAACCCGGGAAAGGATAATAGGGCAGCACAAGGCGGCCAGGTAGACCTAAAAACAGTGAGCAAAAAGCCACAGAAAAGGGTAACAAAGCCGAAAAAGTATTAACTTCACCATACGAAGGACATAAGGAGGGGACACCAACTCTTACGAAGCGTTATTGCTCAAAAGATGATTTTTGTATTGTATTGTATTGCATTTTTATATAGCGCAACTGTCACCCTACGGGTATCCAGGCGCTGTCACATAACAGAGGAATTCATCAATCTACAGAGTATCGCACATTTAGGGAATGATGTTAGCATTCCTAGGGAAAAGCCATGTTTTCAGATTCCTTCTGAAACATAGCAGAGTGTCGGCTTGTCTGATCTCTTGTGGGAGTTCGTTCCACAGACGAGATGCCGCATTACTAAAAGCTCTTCCTCCCATCCTAGATGTTTTAAATCTGTTGGTATTAACTAAGTAAGCACCAGAGGATCGAAGGAATCTGGTTGGTTTATACCACGTAAATCTATCCTGCATAGGAAGAGGACCAAGGCCATGTGCCGCTTTATATACTATACATAGGGATTTAAAGCTCACTCTTTCCTTAACTGCAGCCAGTGTAATTCAGTTAGAGCCAGCGTAGTGGAAGCCCTACGTTGTCTTCCTAACGCCAACTTGGCTGCCATAGACTGGACCCTCTGCAGCCCCTGCAGGATATATTGTGGGGCTCCTAAGTATAGGGAGTTGCAGTAGTCCAGTCTACATAGGATGGTGCTTCTTACTACCAAGGGTCTAGTTTCCACTGGCAGTTGGGGGAGGATCTTCCTCAATGCCTTTAAAAGGGCAAAAAAAGGGATTTAAATAAGCTATCTGAGCAGATAGAGGGGCTAGAGAGTATACTAAAGGAAGCCCTAGCAAAAATGGCGGAGAGGCTAAAATCCATAGAGGCATCACTAGAAAAACACTGAGGAAATGTTACCCCTATCATTGATATTGACATAAATAAGCGTGTGGGCTCCACAAGACCTAGGTCTGAACGAGTATCTCAGTCAAAAGCACTAGAACTGATAAATAGGCAAACTACACACAAAGGGAATTATGGAGAGTTAAATCTGGCAAACCCGGGGAATCAGGGGAACCCGACAGTATCGCAGGGGTTGAAAACTTGGCCTGGTCCTGAAGGTCACCATCACAACAGTAATAAATGCAGGAGAGATACATATATAAATTCCCAGAAGAAGGCCCAAAATGATACATTATCCCTAAATAATCAATCTAACCCCGATTTTGTATGCAATACAAGGGCTCCCTTCAAACTAACCTACAATCCTTAGAACCTCCACCTGAAGATACTCCTTAAAAGGTAGTTCTAACAAACGTACCTCAACTCCCTGACCATGAAGGGGAATCATGGATCGCCCTGAGAAATAAATCTATTCACTGGCTTAGCACACGGATAGGATTAACCGAGGCTCTGTTCTCCGAATTCAAAATGGCCAGAATAATAGCCTGGATAGGCAAAACCTGTAAAGCATTGGAAGGGGACTGTGTGGTGTTAACATTTAGATCTCCCCACCTGGTGCAAACAATATTTGAAAGAGCAGGTAGCCACGTCATTAGGCCCCAGGAGGTAAATAATGTCCCATTAGGTCACTTTTACCAACCACTAAAGATAGAGAGTAACAGAAACATGACTAGGTACCACCCAGTCGAAACCTACCCTAGGTATAGTGTCCCAGTAACTAATCATTTTGACAGTCTAAACAACTTGGAAGATATTGATTGACTTAATAAGGGGCTTGAACAACAAATTGAAAATAAGAAGGTTGGAGTTAGAAATCTGCCCACCAAAGCAAGTAGTCACAAGCATCTTCCAAATTACCCTGCTTCTAAAAATAAACAATGGATACCACTCACAATGGCTCAGTTATCGACTCAGCCTCACTTGGCTGATAAAGTGCAAATTATAAGTCACACAATAGAGGATGCTACCATCATTGCAGGTACAAGCCAGATCCAGATACCATCTAGTGCTCATATTGCTATCACTGTAGATGACCCCCTAAAGAATTGCAATGATAGAAATTACTCCGAGATAACTAATATAGTTTATTGGAATGTTGCAGGAATTCGTTCAAAGATAGCTAACCCGTTATGGTGCGATTTTATATCAAAGTTTTACATTATGTGTTTTCAAGAAACCTGGGTAGAGGACGCTGTTCATATTAACGGTTATCACACTTTCCATACTGCGGCTGTGGCTGGGAGTCATGGGAGGGCAAAGGGGGGATTGTCTACTTATATATCCAACATGCTTATTGTAAGAAAAATAGAATTGAAATTTGTTGAAATATATTATCAAGAAATAACATTGCATACTGATAAAAAGCACTGTGTTGTACTGATTAACTTTTATAACAATGCTCCGCCCGATCAGATTGGGAGGACTCTGAAAAAACTAGAAAAGGATCTGAAGTTAATCCAAAATGATAATGAAGGGGATGTGTTCAGCATTTGGGGGGTCGATTTTAATACCGCTCTGTGTCCAAATAATGGGAGGGAAGTATGTGGCCTCACGACAGAAGAGGGGAATAGTGATACGCACTTCCCACATTCACAATACGGGGAATCCCTAAACAAAATAATGTATGGCCACGATCTTGGTTTTGCAATTGAGATGTGTGCTTTACCTTCCCCTTTTAAAAGCACTTTTAATGGCAGAGGTTACTTTACAACAATAGATTACGTTCTGATATCAAATAGATATTGTAATGGAGTTAAGTCATTCAACACCTATAACATAATTCTGAGTGACCATTTTCCACAGAGTGTATCTATTTCATACATAAACCGACTGACACGTTGCGGGATTAAAGGTATGCATGTCCCCCAAAACTTACCAATAGCTAGAGTTAACGGTTATTCCCTCCGTTGGGCAATGGTGGATCCCTCAGAAATTATAAGGAAAGTTTTAAGCAAGACTAAGTCCGCTGTTGCGGCTTGCTTGGCAGAGAACGCCATACATGAAGTAGTCCTGACCTCTTTCCAGCACATCACAGCAGCTATACAGGAGGCCCTATTTGTACGAAAAAGAAAACAAAATAGGAACACAAAAGGGTGGTTTGACACAAAGTACACGCAGGCTTATGCCAAGTTAAAACACGAGACACATAAAACCCCTAGAAATCAGCGTGATATAAGGCAGGCAAGATGGGACTATAAAAACGCACTGAAGTTATGAAAAGCGACACTGAGAGACGAGGCATGGATGGCGCTGCATGAGGCAGCGAAGTCTAAGGATGGGGCAGCCTTCTGGAGGGCTGTTAAGACCCCTTTTCTAGATCCCTGGGATGCTCCATCCATTGAAATCGCAATAACGGAGGAGCAATGGTTGGAACATTTTGCAAACATATTTAATAGCAGCCTGTCCAGCAATACTGCAGAAAGCCAACCAGTAGGTGACGACGACATGGCACCTCTAATAACAGCAACAGACCTTCAGGTAACCCTGGATGAAGTAAATCGTGCCATCCTGGCAAGCATGGGAGGGAAGGCCCCTGGTCCCGACGGGATGCCCGATTTATATAAAAATAATACAGCACTATGGGGCCCGTTGTTGACCCAGGTAATTACAGCTAGCTGTTCCTCCCATTTAATAGAGACGTGGACTGAATCGATTCTAGTACCAATGCTTAAAAAAGGAAATCGTCAAGACCCCGCCTGCTATTGGCCGATATCGCTGCTAGATTCCTTGGCAAAAGTGGTTGGGCGTTTCGTGCTTGAAAGACTGCAGGACTGGGCTGAGTATAACAAGATCATCTCTGAATTACAGTTTGGTTTTCGCAAGGGGATAGGAACTGTTGAACAAAGCTTAAACCTGAATATTATCATAGGGAAGTATACCATCGCAAAAAAGGGCAGGTTGTTCCTAGCCTTTGTTGACCTCACTGCAGCCTTCGACTGCGTGAGGCATGACAAGCTATGGAGGATACTCCAGGATTTAGAGGTAGCGCCCACCATCATTCTTTTTTTTTAAGACAACTGTATAGGAATGCCAAGGCCAGGGTACAATATGGTGCCAATGGAGAATGTACAGCCCCGTTTCAAATCAACAAGGGGGTAAGGCAAGGCTGCGTGCTGGCCCCTTTTCTTTTTAATCTCTATATAAATGGCTTAGGCCAAGCACTGTCGAACATATGTCAAGACCCCCCCAAATAGAAGGACGGCCTATACCACCTCTATTGTACGCGGACGATGCCGTTTTGAAATCCCGCACCCAAGTGGGCTTACAAAGAACGTTAAATAGCTTTTCGGCATTTATGCATGATCTAGGGCTGAGGGTAAACACGACAAAAACTTTTGTTATGAGATGTGGTATTGGCAGCCAAAAGTGTAGAGATATGTACATTGACAAACAAAAAATAGATTTTATAAACAGATTTAGCTATTTGGGCATCTTATTTGATTATAACGCCACGTGGACTCGTGCGGTCCATGCAAGAAAACTGGCTTTTATGAAAACTACTGCCGCCTTAGTATATTTTTCAAAACAGTTGGGCAGGAGGCCTCCACATGAGCTACTACAAATATATAGGGCCAAGTGCATCTCAACAGCCATGTATGATGCAGGGGTATGGGGGTATTCTGATATTCAAGCATTGCAAGTTATTGAAAATCTGTTTTTAAAATATATTTTGGCAGTCCCGGGTAGCACCTCCTCTTATGTTTGCCATTCTGAATTGGGGATCTCATACCTAACAGATCTCATAAAAGTGGAACCAATCCTACTATGGCATAGGATATGGACATCTGAAGAAACTAATCTTAATAGGGACATTTTTAAAGATATTTTTGAATTGGAAGGTGCTTTAAGAATCGCATGGCTAAAGTATGTGTGGGATTTTATGCTTGATTTAGGCCACCCAGAGTTTTTACCGAGCCGAATACAATGACTAGTTGGACAAGAAAAATGTTAAAGGCAAAAGGCTTGAACCTACTCGAAACTCTTAGACTATCGGAAGAAATAATGAAACCCACAGTATTGTATAATCAAATGATTCTAATTACTTATAGTATGCAACCTTATCTTTTACGTGTCTGTGGTTTATATGATAGATTTTTATTGACAAGATTTAGACTTGGGATATTACATAGAATAACCAGTTTCCCAAACATGAACGACTGGTCAAAAGTTATGCAATTGTGCCCTTGTGATCGCTCGGAGCAAACAACACTCCACGTGGTTTTATTTTGTAAATTCTATAATGTTCAAAGGAAAAAAATGGATTTTACCTCTTTTAAAAAAGTTTGGTATTAGACATGCGCCCTGCATTTCTAGCACTACAGTTTTTAGAAAATGAATATGTAACCTGGATTTTATCAATGTTTTTAAAAAGTGTAGTAAAATGCAGGAAATCAATTTTAATGTGACAGTTTTAATCTTTCAACAAAGTGAACATGTAAGAGGGGTGTAAATAAAATTGACCTCAACTGTTAAAATGAAATGTGATTTAATGTACTGTTTGTGCTTTTATGATTTTTTCCTTATAGAAATCGAATAAAGCTTTGTTTGATTTGATTTGATTTGAGAAAATCTACCAGCCCAGCGGACATTTCTGCCATTGGCAGGAATCACCATCATGGCGGTTTCTGTCAATGCATTATAATTTTGCCATACAGCTCCTTCAAAATGACGGAGCTGTACATCAAACTTACAAAGTTTTTTTCATTTCAAAAAGAAAATTGTTGTACTTTGCCCTCTCTGCAGGGTCACCCTCAAACTTTTTGCCTTCCTCCATTTTTTCTGACCTCGTTTTTGCTGACATTAGGACTTGGCACACTTTACCACTGCTATCTAGTGCTAAAATGCATCTGCTCACACCTATAAATATGATAGTATTGGCTTATCCACACTTGGCATATTAATTTACTTATAAGCCCCTTGTAAAGTGGTACTACATTTGCCTAGGGCCTGTCAATGAAATGCTACTAGTGGACCTACAAAAAGAACAAATGATGGACAGAATGCCGAATAAATCAAACATTCACCCCCAGTCTCACATCTGGGTTTAATCCATTGTTTTTTTGCTCACCACACCACCGTAGTTTGGACTCAGCCATATGCAAATCAGTCTTGACCCTGCTCCCCATGGGAACAGTCCTGCCTGAACTGCCAGGCCAGGTACTCCCTGGACCAGAAACAAGCATCCTGGGACTGGTTTCGGGGTATCACCCCTCATCAGCATGCCTAGCTTGAATCCAGTGGCACAGTGAGCCCTGGACCCACGTCTGGCTATACACTTCCCACTTATAGCAACAAAAGCAAAAAGAACAAACAATGGACGGAATGCTGAACAAATCAAACATTTACCCAGAGTCACAGATCAGTGTTTAATCCATTGTTTTTTTGCTGACCACGCCACCCCCAGTTAGGGCCCAGCCATATGCAAATCGGTCTTGTCCCTGCTCCCCATGGGAATAGTCTACCTTGAACTGCCAGGCCAGGTCCTCCCTGAACCTGAAACAAGCATCCTGGGACCAGATTCGGGGTATCACCCCTCATCAGCCAGATTAACTATGAATATTCTGCCTTTGCAGAGCCTGTGTGCACAGTTTTAAACTCCCATTTTGACCTGTCAGAATAAACCTTTTGCCAGGCCCAAATCTTCCTTTTTAATATGCATAAGTCACCCCTTGGTTATGCCCTGGACTCTGGTGCAATGTACTTAAAAAGTAGGACATGTACTTTTAAGTTTTACATGCCATGGTTGTGAAAACTCTTAAACTAGTTTTTCACTACTGCAAGGCCTATCTGTCCCTATAGGATAACATTGGAGTTGCCATATAACATTTTATAAGTGTCATTCCCAAATGGGAAGAGATGACTAGTTCATGTTTGGTGTGTCTGGAATCCTACTTTAAAATCATAACTTATGGTGAAGTCAGATTTTAAATTACAATTCTGAAAATGCCACTTTTAGAAAGTTGGCATTTTCTTGCCTTAGCCATTTGGTTCCTGCAGCCTCTCTTTGGTCACATGACTGGGTATGATTGGCAGTTGGGCTTTGTGTATTCTTCCTAGACAGCCACACACAGTGGGAGTTTAGGTGAGGCTGGATGCGCCATCACTGGAAGGATGGGAGGGAGGAGCTGGGCCAAGCCTCACTTACACCTGACTAGGATGTGCCCTGTCTCCACACAAAGGGCTGTGTAGTTAGCTTGGAACCAGGACAGGAAAGACAGGGCATCTGTACACTTCAAATGCATGCCTCTAGAAGCTACTCCCTACTTCAAAGGCAAAACTGTGTATAAAAGAAGAACCTCAGGCGCCACCACTTCAGTACATTCTGGCCCTGTGGATACTCTGCCATGAAGACGGACTGCTGTGCTGCTACAAGGACTGCCACTCTGCTGGACTGCAGCTCTTCTGGAACTGCTGCCCTGTTGTACTAGCCTGTTGCCTGCTCCCTCTTGCCTAGGGAGGAAGAACTGGACCTGCAACTTCAACTTGAACCCAGGATCACAGACTGGCTCAAAGGGCTAGTCTGCTGGCCTCCTGATCTGAGCCTCAGGGTCATAACAGGCTCCCCCAAAGCTCCTAGACACGTCTTAAGTGGATTACTGACCCCCAAGAGATGCCTCTCAGGTCCTGGAACCTTGGTGTGGCTCTTGAGCTCTTCAGTTTAAGCTTTTGGGCTCTTTGTGACTGTGAATGAGCCCATTCGCACTGGAACCATGGCACTTGCACCGAAAATCAGTGCAAGCCGCCGCCAGCCCGTCTCATTGCCCAGCAAGCATCGATCACTGCAGAGGACCGCCAGTGCGGTGTAGCAGCCCGCCAATCTGCGACGCTCGACCTGCTCCCTATGCCACACTGATTACCACCAGCGGCGCTTTCTTTGCTCCCGGCGACCTTCTTCCACGTGAATGGGAAATCTAGGCACAAAACTTGAGGATGTAAACCTTCAGCGGGACTAACCTAGGACTGTATCCGGACTGCGCTCCACACAGTTGGCTTGAACTTTTGACTGGTTGGCTCTTTATGCTTTTAGGTGCAATATTGCAGTTTATCTTTTTTTAAATTTCCATCTCCGGTTATAATGATTGGATTTTTTTTGCTTTGGTCTTCTTTTATTTATTAAGTTAAGCTCTAATTTTCTAACATGGTGTGGGACTTTTTTGTGTGGTGTTTTCACAGTTTTACTATTTGAAGCGTTGCACAAATACTTTACACATTGCCTCTAAGTTAAGCCTGACTGCTCTGTGCCAAGATACCAGGGGGTTGAGCACAGGGTTTGCTTGTACCTAAATCTGACTAGGATTGTGGTTGCTGCTTGACCAGGGCTACACCCCAGTCAACCAGTAACCCAATTTCTAAAAAAACTCCTAAAGCAGGATTTTCTTTTTTAACCTGAAAAAACCATTTGGAGTTTTCTACAAAAGTGAGAGGGTTGTTGAGCACTTTTCAGTGCCCCTTAAAGCAAGTTTTTCCTGGTGGTGATGGGCATTGAAAAGGGCTATATGTCCACCCATCTAAATTAGGTGGGTGGACATATAGCCAAATATCTGACGGCCCTTCCTCCATCAGGCTGTCAGACAAGTTTGGAACTATGGTCCACCTGCATTTAAATTGGGCGGGCGGACCATAGTCATGGCCAGGATGGAACTCTGATGCTCTTGTGATGGAGTTCCCTCTCCCATCGAAATGGGACAATGAGTTTACTAATTTAGGTGACGCAATTATTGAGCACAAGGCATTGACCAATATTGGTAAAAGAGAGGGAGAAGGAGATATTCGTTCCATGCCTGAATAGTATATTGTATGACCAGGAATCCGGGGATTAAATCCAGGCTTGCGCATATAAGCAAACTGCAATCCTACACAAATCACGTTTCTTCATTTTACCTCATTTTGAGGGTCAAATCTGAGAGCAAGTTGAAAGAATCCTGGTCACAATGAGCACTATATAAAAAAAAATCACTTGTTTATGGTTTAAGATACAATTATGCTGCTCCATATATAATAGTCACATTGGTTCAATGTACAATGTGCATGACAGACCGACATCTCTTCGTTCACTAATGGAAGTGTTGTCAGAGCAATGAGGGAGGAGAAAAGCTCATGTTTAAAAATTATTACTTTTCACAGATGTCAAAGCAGCAAAGCAGCAATATATTCTAATGTGCTAAAGAGAAACACAATTGTTCTAGCAATAAACAGATTTTAAATTCATCATATGTTTTCATGATGTTTGCTAAGTCATTCGCACGCCAAATCTTGTGATGGCTCAGGTCATGGTTTGGCTCTTGGAACAAAACGAGACCCCTGGCTCGTTTCCATCGTGGAGCTCCCTGATATTTTGGTGGGTTGCTCACCTCTAATTTTTCTCTATCCGGAGGTGAACCTGTGAGATGCTAGTAAAAAAGTTGTAAATGTCACTGCATACATGCGATATCCTACAAAGTAGCCAAATATAGACATCTGATGAATCTAAACATCTGCTAAGTCTTATTTTCGCTTTATAGTTCTGGGTCACCACTTACTACAGTCCCCTTTCCTCTACGTTTACCTATTGGTCTCTCTTAGAAATCTGACATAATTGAATGAATTGTAACAAATGCAACTAATGCACACAGACCAAGAACACTAAAGAAGTGTTCACGTAAGAACTGGAGTCAATAAAATCAATTTATTTTAATTTAAACCATACATTTTAAGTAGCGTCTAATTAAATCAGAAAAGATACGTATGTGAACATAGTGCCCTCATCATCAAATATTTTTTTTCCTCAGAAGTAAGAAATTAGGGTGTGCATTGTTTGCAAAGATATCCGGTCAGTCAGATTTAATTACTATAGAATATTTTTTTTCCAAACCGTAACATGACCTGTAAATGTAAAACCAGCCTGACATGCTACCAAAGAAAAATCCTAACAATTTTCTTTCTAATTGACTAAAGTGTTCATTAAATCCCTTTCATTATAATTCACATTTTTAAGATGACAATTATCCCTGTTTTATAGTGAGCGTAATTAATCCGTTTACAAAACCTTCGACCTTATTTATGGTGGTTCTGAATGACAAGCAAGTTAATAGCTGCATTTAATGTATCCGTTAATTGCCCATCGTGTTATTTCTTTCATAGCGAAATAAATTACATATCTAGTATACCACCTGATGTGTTCGGTGTACCTGACAATTAAGCAGTAATTGTCAGAAAAAAATTAATTGAATAATTTGAGCATTAAAATATACTAAATTATGTGCAGTGAGGATGAGCTCAACTAAACTACACGTGTTTCTTCAATCACTTTTTCTTGCATGGAAGATGGGTTGTTTTCACTAATGTAAACATTTAAGTGCATTTATGTTGAGTTGTATTGAGGAGCCTGCTCAAACATAAAAGGCCAAAACTGACTTCAAAGTGTTAGAAGCGATTATCATAGAATTGTAAGAACAGAGAAACGGAAATCCTTCAAGATATTTCCAAAGTATCAACATATTTTCAAAGCATCAGCCTCTGGCGATGCAGAATATTGTATTCTTTTTCAAAACAAATTGAATGTCACCTGCAGATGATGTAGCTAGTTTTAGCTATGTTCCAAGAATGCAGTTAAATAGAACAGCTGACATTTTAAATTAACATTATATAGTCTTAAAAGGTAAACTGAAAATCCCTTAAATCCTAATCAGTAATAGTCACACTTACCAAAATTGGGTTTTGTAGCATCCTATTTTGCAGCACTTAGTGACTTAGGGCCTTATAACGAGTTGTGGCGGTCCTGGAACGGGCGGCATGCCACTGCTTCACTCCAGGACTCCCAAAACTCACCGACACCCGCCCGCCAGATTACAAATAATTTTGTGATCTGGTGGGCAGGTGGCATGGAGGTCCCGCTGCAGTGCTGTTTAAAGGCTCATTCAGATTTACAGAGGGCACAACATGTGACCCCCTGCATGCACCCCGTGCACAGAGGCACAAGGGGGTCCTGTAGTGCCCCCTTTGTTGCCTCACTGTCATACTTTTCATGGCGGTTCATCCGCCATGAAAAGGGTGGCGGTGAGCCAACCCAAAATATGCTCAGCGGTGCTGCTGCAGCACTGCCAGCATATTTTGGCCTTGAACCGATCTTTGATCCGCGGCGGTAACAGCAGTTCAGTGGCAGTCCGACCGCCACACTTATAATACTGTGGGAGGTCCTGCAGTGTGATGGTGGTCAGACCGCCACCATGACTAAGGCGGTCCCATAAGGCCCTTAGAGTAAACATGTGGCTACGGTGTTGAGCCCTTGTATAGAACAAGCATGGTAGTATTCTCTGAGATCCCTTCCTTTCTGGTCGTGCTGGCCGTTAAACAGCTTTCTGCACCCACAATAGGAAGGGGTTCCAGGTTGAGAATGGTGGCAGTTCATAGAGGTGAGCAACCTCACAAAATAACAAGAAGAGCTGAGCCAGAGCCGAGTCAAGGGTCTGGCTCTGATTTTAGAGCCAGTTCATGAGCGGAGCCCTGGAAATGTTTGCTATGTAAATCATCTAACCAACATCATGTACAACTGACAACGCCTTTTCAAAATTCAAAAAATTGTTTTGACGTGTAGGAAGCTTTGACGTTAATAAGTCTAATAATAGCACAAATCAACCGCTTCATTGTGTATCTGTTTGAACTCGACCCAAAGGTATTGTTGTTACTTAAGCACCAGTTATACACCACTCTAGATCACAGTCATTTTTTAAAGGCACAGGGAGATTGTGAGAGTGATGGGGACAAATTGTGAGAGTGATATATAATACATGCTTTAACCAGGAAAGTAAATACTCCAGTGCCCAGGGCCATGTGATGTCTAACCAGCTCTCTCTCTTAACTCTTTGATGGTGTGGATGGGGTCACATCACCCACCTCGTACCCGGCAATCCTGTCTGCCCTTTCCTTCCACCCCTTATCCAGAGAATCTGTAAACCCATCTTGCTATGATGGTCCAAATCTCTCTCACATCGTAACCCACTGATTTTCAAGCTTTTCAGGTCCCCAAAAATGACAAACATATTATCTCACATTTATTACATAAAATGCAAAATACGGTAAGCATGCTGAAGGCTTAAAGAATTTCATTGGGGCTTAAGGGCACATCCTCTATCACATTCTGGGTAGAGGTAGGGTGGCAGGGAGAAGCCACTTGCAGGCTCGTCTTGTAATGGGTTTGAGGTTCCAACTGGACCTCGAGCTGAGCCAGAGCCAGGCTTCAGGCTCGAGCCTGGCTTGAGCTTTCAGTGACTCATCCATCTCTTATAGTTACGGGAAGAGGATGGTGGAGATTACTTCTCTATCAAATCCTTGGTTTCTAGGCATGGTTTCTGGAAACTGGAATTTGACCATTGTAGTATATGTGTGACATTCTTCCTCTATTACTAAATGCCTTGTGTCTGTTAAGTAAATATTCTGCATCAGAACTTTTGTGTTTGACATGCTCTACTGGGGATGTAAGGGCCGTTGGAAGCAGGACCTGATGCTGATACCTGTTCTGCAGGACTGCGGTTGGGTTGTGGAATAAAATTTTGAATTTCCGTGCAACACTTGCTACATCAGGATGGTTAATACAATTTGGCAATGAACTGTTGTTGAAAGTCAGAGGGCAGGGCCTTCATACAAGAGATTGGAGCTCTTCAGAGAGGTGATAAGTTCTTTATTTCCGGCAGGCCCTTAGGTTACAGCAACAACAGGTTAGTCCTGTCAGGGCTTCATCTTCTCTCCAACATTCACTATCTCCTAGCTTCCTCTGCAGACCACACACGTACATTCTATTACATCATTTACTCTCAGTTTTACATTCTCAGTAGCCAAGACACAGCTCATCCAGGGAATGAGAAAATGCAGGATTCTACAGCTTGCTTACATAATCCCGGATTAACCCAAACCAAGTGCTGGGTAGTTTGAAACTTTGGTTGATGAAATGACTGCCCACATAGGGTAGTGTGTACCCATGTCTACAACATACAGAATCAATATAAGATGTCAGAGTAGGCTTCAGGCCACTCAAAAATGAAGCAAGTGAAACCAGCTACACAACAGCTTAGGTGAGTGTGGCGGTTTCCAGAGCAGGTACACTTCCAGCTCGAGCACAAATCTCATGATCTAGCTTGAGCCGTGGTATCTCCTGCACCTATGTCCCAAAATCATTGTTTGTAGATCAGCAAGCAACACGCCTATGCAACACTGCATCTTGGCAGACATTTTTAGACAATTCCATTTGTTGCATGTAAATCTAGTAAAGGAGTACTGGATTTTAAAATATCGAGAAGAGTTTTTAGGGTTAACAAGAAAAAGAAAGCACATTTAAAAAAAAAAGATTCTACTACATCAGTAGACTTTTTTCTTTGCATGCCAATATTTACTATTCTATGATTTGAGCTGAAATTCTAGATCAGGTAACAAATTGTACTGGCCATTTTTAGTGTGTGTAGAGCTAAAAACAAACCATACAGGGCATACTGTTTGTTGATTTTACCTTGAGCAGCACATTTACCTTTTAGTACTTCAAAAATATAAATGAATATATAAATAATGGCAGCAGAACAATCATTCTTTTAAACATCACCCAGATGTTTTAACCTGCTCCAAGTGAGCCCATCATGAACTGGCAAGCATGGAAAGAATATTTCATGAATTACATGTCAACGGTCTGGGACAGAATTTTCCCCTGAAAAGTAAAAGAAAATATTGTTATATACTCTTGGTCCCAAAGGTTTATGAGTTTTTAGCCGGATCCAACAGGAGCGTAGGAGAGCATGGAGTCTTTGTTAATGACTTAGCCAACTTAGATGAACACTGCTCTCCAGCAATATGTGTGGCCAATTGCAGATTTTAAAAATCTTAAGCAGGAGGGAAACGTAATAAAGGATGATTATGTACCAGCCTTAAAAAAAATCAGATTGTAAATTAGAACTGTTAAATGAAGAACTGTTACATGACCAGTTTGTCATGTACACAAACAATTCAAGAAGACAAGATAGGCTGTGTGGGAATGGCGACTCTCCAGTGAAGGATGCAATTGTGTTATTGAGGGAAGCTGAATTGTCAGGAATGCATGCCAAATGTGTTGTGTCAAGGGGAAAAAAGTGATTTACAGGAAAAAGTGGTACAAGTGCAACAAAGATAACTTTAGAAATGTTCAACTTCCAAGAAAAAGGTTGTCATTACGTGTTACTTCTCTGATAAGCTTAATCATTCAGCACAGTTTATGAAATGTCCAGAACTGAACCTAAAGTCACAATGCGGGATTACTTAGCATTTTGCTTGTGTCCCGAAAAATTAACAAGAAAGACTGGGCATCTTGGCGTTGCTGATGGTGATGCACGTGCATGAGAAAGAGATGAGTAAACAAATAATCATGTGTTTACAGATAAGCAAAATGTGGTATTTTACTTTTAGGGAAGTGAACAAAACCAACATAAGCCTGTTTGTTTGAAATCCTTTGGTGGGGTTCTATAAAATACGCTGGCAGATTCTGGATCCCCATATCCTGCTATAGCAGAGAACGCCTGGAAAATAAATTGGTACTTAAAATAGGGAATATCATGGAACAACTGATATTAATTTGACAGCTTTATTTGAGATACCACAGAAGACCTAGCATATAACGTTATAGTATTTAAGTTTAAAAGCAGGAAATGTACTTGCAAATTATACATGGCTAGAAAAAAGACCACTTGTTCTAGGGTGGAGGAAACAGAGCTCTCTTCACATTGTGTTTGCTCATAAGCGAGAGGATCAGGTTTTGGTGTTAAGGATACCAGAAGATGGCAAACAGAGAACATCCACAGTGTATTTAATAAGACACTTAGGGGCCGATTCCGATCTCGGCCGGTAGGGCTCCAAATCGGATTCGGATTTACCGGATCCGATTCGGAGCCCTGTTTCCCGACCGAATCGTATGCGGGTTCGGCCGAGCGAGTACGATGCAGGCACCCGCGAAAACTCCTACCGACTCGAACGCAGCTTCAACACGCTCCGACCTACTCGCATGGACACGACTCGCACCGCGCTATGGAGACGTTTCCCGGCCGGGTAAGTACGATGCGCGCCGCGAGCAGTCCAATCGACTCGCGCCGTCCGGCTCGAAAAAGCTGTCGGAGCCGGACTTTGGGGGTCCGCGTCGGACCCCCCTGCACGCGTAGGCGCGCGAGTCACACACAGGGGGGACCCATGGGTCCCCCCTACCTGTGCGTGTACGGCGCAAATCGCTTCGCCGCGTACACGCTGTAGGGGGCGCCCTTGTCCGCCTTGCACCCATTGAGTCAATGGGAGCCCGCGTACGCGTTGTACGACAGGCTCCCATTGACTTCAATGGGAGTCCGACCGACTCGAGTCCGATGGCATGCATGCGCATCGTACTCGATCGGTCGGACTGCCCGAGTCCGATTCGGTCGGAATTCTCTCCGGGTCCGGCTCGGTCGGAGAGATTTCCGGCCCGAATCGGAATCGGCCCCTTAGTGAACTGAAATATTTTATGCATGAACTAAAGCTGAGATGTAATGTTATGCCCAAAGTGCATAAAATAAGAACTATAACATTCATTGTAAGAGACAAGGCTAATACAGAACTATAGAAATATATTGATGCCAAAGGTATTGAGCTGGCCAAATCATCAAAGTGGATTTTACCTCTGGTATAGGCCCTAAGAGCGAATGAGTCTGCGTCCACCTCAGAAGTCTAAATCATAGGATTCTGTTTGAACAATTTCTACCTGCCTACAACACACAAAAAGATATCTGACAAATTGTGTTAAGTGGACTTCCAGACATGACTTCACCAGATAGATCTGCATCCTGGTAGTAAAGTTCTTATTGTGCTTATCACACTTCATGGTGTTTTCAGTTCTTTAGTATGCCTTTCTGTTTGGCATTAGTCATTGCTTCACTTCAGAGGATGCTGAAATAACTGTGAACATGTACAGTGTGAACATGCAAAGTGGGATGTATTTTCAGGATGACATACATGTGGTGGGCAAAGACAGGGAGGAGCATGACAAATGCCTGAGTGCATGCTTTAGTGAAGAGAAGCCTAACTGCTGAAGTAAGCAAGTGTAAAATTGCTGAGCACGAAGTCGCTTCCCTAGGACATACAGTTGTGGAGGTAGTAAGCCAAAGGAGAAATTACTTGAAGCTATTAGGAATACATCAACTCCATAGAACAAAGATGACCTCGTTCTCTTTTAGAAATGTCTGAGCTCTGCTCTATATTTGTTCTCTTTTTTCCTAACAAATTTCATCAGCAATATATGAAGAACAAGGTTGGGGTTGATTGGTCAATCGAAAGCCAAAATCCTTTGATGAAACACCATAGATTTGCAAGGCTTTCGATTTAATGGTCTTTGAATCTAAATTGGATATTATTGTAATCACCGACACAGTGGTAAAGGTCTAGAAGCAATCCTCACCCAGATGGAACTCTCGGGCATGGAGGTGGTGATTGCCTTTGACACTTGGTCACTATCTCCCACTAAGCACAAGTACTTAGCAAGAAGAGCGAAGCCTAGGCCTGTGTGTGGGCTCTGAACACTTCTAAGAATGTATTTGAGGAAAAATGTACTATGGACACGTGATTATACTCCCCTGACTAAATGTCTGATGGTTGTGGGCATGTTGAGACACTTGGCCCATATACTGAGGTTGTCAATGCATCTCCAAGACTTCATTTATGATGTGAAATATTTACCGGGCTTTTTGAAAAATGTGGCTGCAGATTTTTTAAGCTGCATACCTTTCCAATTAAAGAGTCTGATAGTGATTTGTGTCAGGAATATAGAGTTATGTGTGTCCTTATTCAGAAATATAATTAAGGGTGGGCGTAGTGCACTGTGCAAAATGCTGTTCGCACTGATTGCACAGTGCCGGATGCTTGTCCGCACTGTGCAATCATTGCAAATGGCTTCTTGCACAGTGCAAGCGGTCGTTTTCTGCCGCTCGAGTAGATTTCTACTCGAGCGGCAGCTTTCTCAACGCGGACTGGTAGTTTCTCTGTGATGTTCATTTTTTGGGATCCTGACGTAGTGAAGAACTATATCAAGGAGTCACATAAGAAATATAAAGAGTATTATGATGTTGTTTGAGGCTACGTTATTGGTAGGGGTACGCATGCACCTACCACTGGCAATAAGGCCACCAACTCAATATACAGGTCCAGACAAGGTCTCAATACATTAGCCCCTGGCTCAACCCTTGGTAACTGGCTGTGAGCAGGCAGGCTTAACTCGGGTGAAAGGTATGTAAAGCATTTAAATACACCAATACTATCAATAAGTAGGACACAATACAAAATAAAAATTCCATACCAATTTATAAAAGTAGGCAATATTTTTATCTTTAAAAGGACACCAGAATGACAAGAATCCAATGTAGGGAACCGGAGATATGAGTTTTTAAATATTAACCACTTTATAGTGCTTAAAAACATATAGCACCAACTTGGGACATCTGGTCACACTTGACCAGGACAAAGTCAAAGTTTGAGGCCGACCATTATGGAGCCCTGGTTGGATACACTAAGTTTTACCTTCACACTTACAAACTTTTCAATCGACTGCGAGCAAAACACTTCATCAGGCCGGATTCGCAAAGGGTTCACCGGCTTGGTTCAGCGGGAGCTCCCGGTCAACACTTGGAAGTCTCGAGCTCCAGAGATTTCAGCTGGACGAACCTGAAATCCATGCCGGGTCACGGTTGAAGGTATTTGGCTTGACTCTCAATGTTGGACCGGCCCACTTATGGAGCTTTTTCCAAAAGTTCCTTCAAACGTTTCCAGACTTCTAGAACTTCTTCCTGGAGTTCCTCTTGAGGGTTCAAAGTGTTCAAAACACAAATCCAAGGGTCTAGAAGCTCTGAGATGGTCTCTGGAAGTCCAGACTACAGTTCCCACAATGCACATGACCAAATACTTAAAAGTCCACTGGATGCACTCCAGCTTGGGGACTTCTTGAGGGAGATGGTGCAGGGATGCTCTGTTAGCCTGTTGCTTTTAGGGCATCCACTCCCTACTCCTTTTTGAAGCAAGGTAAAGTCCTCAGGTTGTAGTTCCAAGTGTGCAACATGAGCTGTCCTTAAGGGAGTAATCCTCTGTGGTGCGAGCAAGGTTTCCCACAAAGCAGTCCTTCTTCTTGTAGTTTCAGGCAGCAAATTCAAATCCACAAAGCACTGCACTTTAAAATTCAAGATGGCGATGTTCTCTTCTTTGGAGTAAGAGCTGGCTAAACTAACCCACTGGAGTAGATTATCATAAATAATACAGAAAATAAGTTATAGAACTTTAAGTAGCCTCTCCTGATTGGTCAACAGGCTTAGCCAGGCTGTTTTGATAAGGTGATAATTGGCTGCATAGAGGGCATCTAGTGCTTAAGGAAAAATGTAATTCAGTTAATCTGGTTAAGAACTATTGGAAGAGTTAAGGGGCAGTTGGAAGGTGGACCTGCTGCTAATGGCTATGATGCACGACCGGGGCTGTATTGTGGAATAAAAACTTGCCTTTAACACAACACTAGCTGCATGTTCATAGTTACTACAAGAATATTAAGGATGGGAGAGCAAGGCCAGTGTTATAGGGCGGTTACCAAATATATTCAAAAGTTGATCCGATGTGTACTTTCCAGGCAGAAATGAAGGACTTTGTTTTTGTTTCTTCTCACGAAGAATGACCCCCATTTGCAAAGTCATGACGGGATCCACAGGTAAATTGTGGTAAGGCTGCACACACAGCACGAGAGTTTCATGGAGTTTTATTGGTCTTCCATCACAAACATGAGGCTCCAACGCTTGCTCCAATACCAACTGCCCCACAGTCAACCATCGCCTGGCTCCCATGGAACGCAAGGAATGCACACTCCATGGGTGTCACAGGACGCCGAAAGCAAGAGCTCACAGAGGTGAAGGCTTGACATATGTATTGAACATTGCAACATATCTCCTTTCGTTACACACAACAATACACAATAAAACATAACATATTAGGAAAGGAAAGAAAAGCTAAATGAAAACATAACAAAAACAATAAAAACAAAACAGATAAATACAAAGTCAACTCTAGATTCACCAATGGATTACGAAATATAATCTAAATAAAAAAATAGACTAAATACACCACAAGTGGTGCAATAAATGATTAGAATAGTCTAAACTAAAATGAGCAGGACTACAACATGTGCAGAGTCCCTACTTCATAACTTAATCAGAAAATGTGAGTGGCATGCGATGTTGACGATGTTGACCTACAGAGGATCTTAAAAGATGTTTATTTACGCCTGCACCCACAACATCTTCACCATGACTAGTAGAATACCTCATTTTTCTTGAATCAGTACTTGCAGGTCCTCTATCATCACTTGTCCTCACGTCTTCCATCAACATAAACTCAGTACCACTTCTTGTTTGTAGTTCTGCACCTTTCCCATTCGCATCCCACGTCAACATTTCTCTCTTCTTACAGTACAAAACTACTCTTCTCCTGTTCCATTTCTGACCATTCATCAAAACCACATGCCACCTATGCACTTCTTTCACTTCCGTGGGATTAGTAAACTTGTTCACGCCATCTTCTCTCCTACCAAATGTAATCTTAAATAAATCTCCCACTTCTATTTTTCCCACTCTACTGTAGATTTCTGACCCCTTGTTTATTTCTTTTTCAGTTAACAATTGAGGTGACATTTTGGTTTTTGCTTCTCTTCCTCTCATCCTTTTGAAGGGAGTCTCACCTGTAGCACCATTCACAGCAGTATTGTACGCCCACACCACATTCTCTACAATATCCTTAACATCTTGTTTACCTTGTATTGCCATTTGTATCGTACCTTTTATTACTCGATTCATGCGCTCCACCAACCCGTTTCTGTAGGAATTATAAAGTGAAGTATGTATATGTCTTATGCCATTCCCTTTCAAGAAATACTGCATAGTATGGGATGTTAATTGGGTACCATTGTCAGTTATTAGTATTCCTGGGAAACCTTCTCTCATAAAAATGTGGCAAACTTTTTATTCTCACTTAAGTAGTCCATGGGACCAATAAAATCCTAACAAAGTTTTTCCCATGCATTACCATTATCACTTCCAGTCAATGACCCCATAGTTTGTGTATCAACCTTCAATCTTTTCTCACTCTCTCTACACAGAATTTTTTTTTCCACCCAACGTTTTACGTCCCCATCCATACCAGGCCACCAATACTTGTCCTTAAGACTTATCTTAATATGTGCCAACAAAATCAATCTTATTCTTACACCTTCCAGAGGTCCATATCTCTCACCCCTCAAGACTAAACAATTCTGATGTTAAATCCCTCTTGTTATTTAACATAACTCCTTAAAGCTAGTCTTACATCACCTTCTTGTCTCCAACCCTCACTACGACTGCGTACTAAGGGGGATATTTACAACAAAATGTCGGAGTGCAGTGTTACGCCAAATATGGTAACGCCACGCTCTGACATTTTTAAAACACAAGGATGCGCACTATTTAAAAAAATACGGTGCACCCCTGTGTTTACCCTAGCGCTGGTGGTATAAAAGCTGCCTAGCACCAGCGCAGGCACCTTAGTGCCATGTTGCGATGATGCCTGCCCTGCAGGGGCAACTGTTTATGTGCAGGAAGGGACACCTTCCTGCACTGAAACAATATTGAAAGCCGATTTGTTCTTTCTATGTGTTGCAGAATTTAACAATTTGGAAGGCAAACCAGCAATGTTCTAGCTTAGAAAATTATGGTGAGAGTTAATCGTAAGTTTAATCATAGATACACACTAGAAATGGGTCAGCTACCCACACTATTGTTAAACATATGCTGCCTCTCAATTAAGTTCCTAGTGTCATGTAACCAAGGATACTAGTGAGCCACATGAAGTGGTAGACAAAGCAGGTTGACTCTCATCACGTTCATGGGGACCCTGCCTTACATCTGAAAAAGCTAAGAGTGGACATGATGAATTAAGGCTGGCCACCAGGACCGGGCTTTTGGGTGATGATGCTTTGCTACTAACAAATACTGGCCCCTTATGTCAATCAGTATCCTCAAGGTCAAGGAGGGCCACATATCTGTTTCCAGAAGGTATCTGATTGTCCCAAAGTGATTTATGCAGAGTTTGGGAGGCATGGGGCAGGAACTGGTCATGGGCCAAAGGCTGGAAATATAACTGGTTACCACTGGCCAGGGACATCAATGGAGCCAGGTGTCTATTAAAAAAAACCCCAAGGGAAGAGCGTTTATTGTCTCAAAATTCATTAATCATAACCATAGCCTGGGACAGGATTTCAGCCACAATTTTGGGGTACCGGAAGTTGACGATAATACAATCTGCTTGGAACTGGCTGGGTAGGGGCCAATCCTCCCCACCCGACGCACAAAAATAATATCATTATACAAATTCTGTGTGGATCTAAAATTGTTACTCATCCAATATAATACTTTGTTTCAGAGATCTTCTGTAGATTCAGTAAAACCATGGGAAAGGCTAGGGACATTTGTTAAAATAACCACATACAGGGATGAAGCAGGAGGCAGGTTAATAACAGGAAGGCAAGCCATAGAACAATCTTACGAAGTCATAGGTGTCTGCATCATTTTTGAGGTACCTACCTCTCTCGAGGGGCCACCACTCCTGGCCTCCTGGCCAGTGCAGGAACCAGTAAGTCTGCCCCCAGGCTGCACAATAGAGTCACCCTTGGACAGAGAACCCATAGCATCAAGGCCAGATGAAGTACTTGTTGCATCTAAGGGCTCAGATCCATCCTGATTTGAACATGCTTGTTCTTTCAAAGGGTCCGCCTCCCTCAATGGACCCAAAACTCTGTGTTTGCTACTAAGGACATACAATTGGTTCTCAGTGGCAGCAAGGTGTTCTAGAACAGGGCAAAGTTTAGAATCAAGTAGGTTACTTAGCTGCTCACTAATACAGTTCTAAGGATCCCATGATTCAAAATCTATTTGGGGAGGATTAGGAGTGGAAAGCGATTTATTTTTCCTCTGTGTGGAAAGTTTCACATAAGGGCCCTTAGTTTTAAGTGTGCCTTTCCTATGCTAGGCTGCCGGGTCAATACCAGGGAAGTGTGCTTCAGTGTTATCTGTGTCATCAACAATCAAAGCCCCCCCTCCATTCAAACCCCCATTAGTGTTGCCAGCAGAAGCACAAGCACCCCCATCCAAGGGGCCAGAGGCATCAGAGATGGAAAAGCCTTCAACCTGAGCATTCTCACAGGGCTCTGCCAAAGATGGTGGCATAGTCACCGTAAGGTCACCCAGATCCTCAGCTGTGAGGGAGAGCCTGAGTTCAGCCAACTGAATTTCTTGAGCTATTACGTTCACAGCCCAGACCAAGAAACTGTCAATAGTTGTATGGGTGTGCCCTTCAGTAAATGCGGGACCAGGTACTGCAGAGGTTGCAGAGGCCACAGGGACAGGCTTACATTTACCCATTATGCCACACAGAATATGCCAAAGCCAAGGTAAGAGACTGGCCCTGGATCCTTATTACGTGCAAAACACCCTCTGAAATCTGCAGCACGTCTCATGCTGCCGCACCTGTAACACCCATTGAATTTTCTTTTAGTTGCACTGTTGGATCTTATTCTTGTTTTATCCATCTGTTGTTTACCACCCAATTTCTGTTTTCTCTTGTCAAACCCAGTGGAATCTTCTTTCTTACTTACTACATTTACCCCTTCCTCCTTTTTTCATAAATTTTTTGCCTTTCTTTCAAACACATATTGGACTTATCAACTATTTTAGCTATGGCTATTGCTTCTTGTAATGTCGGAAGTATAGCTGCCATAACCTTTCCTCCATATGTTTATTTTTACAGTAAACTATTAATTGATCATGAATCATTTGGTCAGTCATGGCTCCAATGCCACATTTCAATGCTAATTGCCTCAACCTTGTTACCATTTGATCAATTGTTTCCTTCTCTTTTTGTGGTACAGAATAAAATATATGTCTTTGCATAACTATGTTCACTTGTTTACCATAGTACCTTTCTAATCTTTTTTTAGCTTCAAGATATGGATTCTCTATAGGTTGACCATCCGCTCCCAATGCTTCTTGTAAGAACTTGAAAACATGTTGTCCTTGTTTTCCTAGTGAATTAAGTAGTAATGCCTTCTTCCTAGGTGCTGGAAACCTAAGATCATCAATGGCTTCAATGTAATTTTCAAGAATTGCAATCCACTCCTCTCATTCCATTGACAGAGACTTATTTTCAGTTAGAAACAATGTGCGGAGGGGTAACCAATTGATTAGTTGACATGCTGGAAGAAAATATTTGGAAGAAGAAAAAGAACAAAATAAACAACACAGAACAGAGATACTCTAGAGAAATAGACCTATTTCTACTACATTAGAACAATAGTCGTATTTCTATTACAGTGTTGGTTGAAGGTTACTGTAAGCTCCTCCTCCTGCATGGAGTGTCAGTAGATTGGAAGCACACGAGGTGGAGAAAACGAACATAGAACTGGCTGAAGGAAGTTGAAGCTGTGCCTGTCAGCGGTAAGGCAACCAACAACTGATTAAAGTTGTCTTTATACATATAAACTGTGCAAAATCACACTGGCTGTAAGCCACATGGTCACAACAACAACAACCAGCAAGGAGGCATGGCCACAACAAAGAACACATGCAGGCCAATGGCAAACGTACACTGGCCGCCTACACAAAATGGCCACCAGACACATGGTCACAACAACAAGCAGGAGGCCTGGAAAACAAAGAGCACTTGTTGGCAAAAGCAAACTTGCTGTCTAAACAAAATGGCCGCCAGCCACATGGTCACAACAACAACCAGCAAGGAGGAATGGCCACAACAAAGAACAAATGCAGACCTATGGCAAAAGCACACTGCATGCCTATACAAAATGGCCGCCAGCCACATGATCTCAACAACTACCAGCAAGGAGGCATGGCCACAGCAAACAACACATACAGGCCTATGGCAAAAGCACACTGGCTGCCTACACAAAATGGCCACCAGACACATGGCCAAACAATAACAAGCAGGAGGCCTGAAATACAATGAACATATACAGGCCTATGGTCACTGACTATACAAAAAAATGGCCCCTAGCCACATAGCATGGGGAACAAAGACAAATGGTGGCCTATGGAAAACACACTCACACACTGGCCAGACAAAGGAGGCATGGTAGCATAGAGAAAACAGCATTAATACAGCAATGCCAACAACAGAAAATAAAGTGGGCTAAACATTTTTACAACAACACACATCCTCCAAAGGCATCAAATATAATTACCCTACCTATACATGTGAAATACCACCCAATAAACACATTTTTAAATGTAATCTAATGCCATCCATGGCCTAAATGATGTTTCAATTCAACAGACACCACAGAAACAGTTGATTCATGTGCCCATGACTACTACTGGGCCTTCTGGCTGGAAGGCCCATTGGCAGACTAGGCCACATAGTGAATTAAAAGAATATTGCAAATGTATTAAAAAACATGGAGAAAATATACTAAACTGTACAGCATTTTTCCTTGACAAAACAAGAAAAATTACATGCAATAAAATAACTAGTTCCCTACTGAAACAGCAGGCCACCCACCACAATATATTTTAAAAATCGAATAAAAGTACAAATAAATTCTAGTGCATGCCCCCAATCAAACAAACAACACCCTTATACAACAGTTTATGAACTTACTTGTGAAATCTCAAATAAAAAGTCCTTAAATCCAATGGTATATAAGCAGCAGGCAAGGAGAGTGATCCTTCCAGCTCCAAATGCCAATTAAAAGAGACCAAGCGATGGACAAAGCACTGGAAGAAGTTGGAGTTTCTGGGGCACTTCCTTCCTGTTAAAAAAATGTACATAAAAAAAGGATACCCGCACAAAAAATAACAACTCCAATGGCCAGTTGAAGAAGAAAATCCACTCGAAAAGACTCTCTGGTTCTTTTCGAGCACAAAAGCTGCTCGAGCATTGGGTTCATGATCGCGATGAGCACTACATTGGCATTACCACTACCAGAAGCCGTGCAAACGAGCGCAAAGTATCGTGCGAGCTAGCTATCCACCTGAGATTATCGTGGCACTCGCGAGTGAGTGCCAAAACAAATCATGATCGCGTGAACGGAAAAAAACCTCTGCTTCGCACCCAGGAAGGCAGAATTCAAGAACTCCTCACTCCCCCCCGGAGCACGGAGTTCCCAAATTCCGCAAACTCCGCAAGCGGAGCAGAGTTTTATGCCTGGGCCTACTCAAAGCGAGAGTCCTTGGAAGAGGCATGGGGGCTTTCATCTTTGTGAAAGCAACAGCTTCAATAACAGAGCATGGTAGGGAGGCACCGTCACTCATCATTAGAAATATTTACATAAATCCCAAACAGCCTAAGAACAAAATAGCCACTGGAGAAATTGTAATAATCATTAAAACCTTAAGGCAAGAACATCAAGCTGACATGTGGGTCCTTGTGGACGACTTTAACATGTTTCTGCTAGAAAAAGTGGAGCCTCCCACATGACAACTAGAAGAAGAAAATGCTTGTGACATCCCAGAGATTGTTCTGGGGAAAAGAAAGAAGGACATGGCCGGTGAAAAAATAGCACAGAGGACAACCTGATCTTCTTTTCGTCCCTGATCAAAGCCGCCAACACCAAAGTTGCTCCTCCACTCTATGTTGCATCCATCAACTTCACCACCGCATCGATAAAGTGGACAGACGGAGACTTAGGCAGAAGTTTGTTGCAGGGATTCTGCTCAGAAGCATAACTATGCCTGGGACCATGGGACATCAGCATGTGGGGACTCAGTCACCTTACCACATCAGTACCTTGGGCCCTTATCCAGACTAACTCATAGTACTTTACCTGCCCTCGTAACCTTCCAGAGAGATAGGTAACTGAAAGACAGGTAACTTAGCACCCCAGAACACAACACTCTGAACTCTCTCAGGAATTGCGGTAACAGGTCATCACCTTTTGTTTTCTCACTCACACGTGTCCTCAATCAAAGGAAAGAGTCACGATGAAAGCTTACAATATTTATTGAAACTAATGTGCTCTATCATGCTAAATCAGTGCTGTAATTAGGAGACATATACAAGTCAATAATGTGATTAACACAATTAATAAACTGTGCACAATGAAAAGGCCTGTCATGGCGAATGACAAATCAACCTAAGCCTACCCTTACAATATAAAGAGAGTATTATACTAAAGATCTCTGAGATTAGTGTTGGACCCCATACCTGAGAGTTATAATCAGTTGGTCTACATCTGAGGCGCGTGGCTCATTCGTCTCAGGACTTTTTTTCTGCAAGCCTCGTTTTGCTCTGTTTTTAGAACTGCAAGTCTTGGCTTATATGATAAGGCTTGCTCTGTTTGAAAAACAGCAGCTGGATCTCTCTATTATGTCTAGGTGTTAGTGTCCGACCACAGAGAAAAACAGGGTACTATGTTGTTACGCCTTGCACAATGTACAGACTGAATTCCAGCAGAAAAGCAGAATAATAAAACATGTGCAGCGTATTTAGAACATAACAGTGTGGCGCAAAAACAAGTGTGTTACAGTGTAACTCGTGCATAAAAAAAAGCAGCCTATTATGTGTGTAGCTAGGCTAACATAAGGAAAAACTGCAGTGGACCTTATAGGGGACTCATGACAAATTATCCAACTGGGGCATTTCGGAAAATTTACTGAGACATTAGGAGCCTATACACCAGGACCTGGGTGAAGGTGAAAATCTCATCTAACAGAGTCACAACCCACAAGATCTGGACTAACGCTGGTGTAATACAACGATGCATTCTAGCCCCACTTCTGTTTAACCTTTATCTGGTGTATACAAATGATGCACTGGCCTCAGCCTGCACTTTTCTGCCCAATTTCACGGGCATACACATTCTTTGCCTTCAATATGCAGACAACATGCTATTTTTCGACCATACGGTATTAGGGGTTTAGCGATTTTTGGAGGCACTCACACTCTATTGTAAGGAAAGCAAACACACAGTTAATCACACCAAAATGAAAATCATGGTATGCGGAGCTAGAAACAACAGCTACACCAAATTTAAATTCTCTGTGAACAATGTGATTTTGGAGCAAGTATCGAGCCTAAAATACCTAGGCACTTACCCTGCCCATGACAATGAGCTTCACAAAATTGGAAAAAAAGATGAACGGTCCAGATCTTACTGCCATCAGCAAAGTACTCAATGTCAAGCTCATGCCAACTCTCACGTAGGGCTCATTGATATTTAAAGAACACATCTCCTCAACTAGATGCTATAGATGTCTGTTCAACCTTCCTGACACTATGCTGTTGTCCCAAATACAGCTGAAATTCGGTCTTTGTAAAAAAACGCATATGCTGAAAGCTCGGATATTGGGATAATATGTGAAGCTCAAGGATACCCCCACAGGATCCCTCAAAGAAATTATAGTACAAGGCACCTGAGATTAAAAAAATACTCCAGTGGGATCCCTACTTGAGGGACTCAGTCAAATTTCTTGGAGCCCAGAGCCTCTTCGATCAAAATCTGACTTTAAAATTGCCAGCCAAAATTAAATCTGGAGAGAAAAGACAGACAAGAGCTTTCACGAAAGGCCCATGCTGATCTTTGTGGGACTCTGTACCAAGAACAGTAAAAAGCATTATATCTATCGAGCCCCATGAAACTGCCTTAAAAAAAAGCTCATGAGGCTGAGATGCGAGCTAATTCCCCTAAAAGGACACAAATTTGGGCAGTTAAAAGATTCTTCTGAACACAACTGCCGATTGTGTAGTTATAAGAAGGAATCATTGATGCACATGGTTAGCATTTGCCCCTGTTTAAAGAGTTTAAGGTGCTACTAGTTGAAACAAATATCCTGAATCTTGGGCATAACACAATGGAACAATGCCATTACTGCATGTCTTAGCGGAGATGATGCACAGCTTTCTGCCAAATGTGTGAAATTTCTCAGGGAAGTACTAAAGCTACTGTATTAGTGCTTTGTGGGCTGCAAAAAGTGGAAACTTACTTTGCTTCACATCAATTTGAAACAGCGTCACTCATGACAATCCTATGATGTACCAGGCCAATGTAGGCCCTGACCAGCTGGGTTAAGGCAGGGCTGGCCCTTCTCCATCTCAAAAGAATCATACCGATTACATTAAGCCAAAATCAACATGCCACATGACTTTGCAACGGGCACCTTATCAAAGTCACTCTGATGGCAGTCTGCACTTTATTCATTAACCAGTGTGCCCGAAGCGTGAAGCCATAGGTAATTGCCCTGCACACAGCACCAACTGGCTTATGAACGGGCAGCTCGAGGACAGTAAGAACCAGAATGATTCGAAATGTACAGGATACAAGACATTGCAATATGTACTTTATCAAACTTATTTTGATTGTGGTTGACACCTTACTCTCTGGCCTACGTCCCCATATGACTTGAGGGTATCACCATCGGCCCCTGTCATCCAATTATTCCCTTGTTACTGGCAGCCCATTTCAAGAAGCAGGACTTTTTTAGAATTTGATTTTAAAGATACAAGGCACACGTGCTTTTAGGATTTACTACATCTATAGATGTATGCATGACTGCACTAAACAAGACATCACCTGACTTCATGCTGTTTTAACTGTTTTCTTATGTCCTTTTGGTATACTGTGATGGCTTTAAATAATTTGAAACAATAGCAATGTACCTTACCATACCTTACCCGGTAACCGTGAACCCCCGACTCACTGGAACTGCAGATCCCGTCACACAGTTGGTTTGCCTGAATTTCGATTTTACAGTGATCACGTATCCCATATGAAAATTGTGAAATCTGTAATTTTGGAACTTTGCCCCATGTTGTAATAGTTGTGGTGCTGAAACTTAAAATTTGGTCTTTAATGCATGAACGTATGTAACACTTTAATTTTGAGTTGGAGTTCAGTGCATTGGGCATTGCAAGTTTAAGGTGGTCTCACATGAAAGTCATGAAATGTGCATGCTTAACCCTGTAAAGTTATCACTTAATTGAAATTTGTGATTCTAATCTTGTATGACTGTACCTTTAGGAGGTTGCACATGCCACTTTAATTTGGGGCTGGATCTCTTTGCATTAGGCACTTTTCTCTCTTAGATACTTTATGGGGTAGATGGCTTCAAGATACTGTACCAATTATGGGTTAGATTTCTTCGAATTAAGCACTTTTTACCTTGGCACTTTATGGGGTCAAATATGCTTTCAGATATTGCAGATATTTTATGATAGAGATCCTCATAGATATAAATTTAAGGTGGGAGGCACATGACACTTTATTGGCCAACTGGTCCCCTTTGCATTGGGCACTTTATTCTCATTATGGTACGAGGTTCCAAAATATTGCACAAATGGCTCCAAGATATTGTACAAATCCGAACTTTTGGTAAAAATGGGCATGGTAGTTCACATTCCTTGCACACAGAATGGCACTACCAATCATGATTGCTGTGATACAGGGCACGTCATTGGTTCCCTTGTCGCAATTATTTGCACACAGCACTGTGGGTCCTTTTTGTGACTAGCTCTCAAGCTTAATGCTTATTTGTACATTGGTCATACACTTTGGGCTACTAATCATGCTCAGCGGAATATGAATCACACTATTAGTGCCCCCATTGGATTTATCTGTAGATAGTACCTTCAGTGTGCCCCATAAGGGGCCTTATTGCTCACTGCGTCGTTGCCCAATGGTCATGCATCCTCATAATTATGAGATCGACTCATGAGAGTTAGAATTAGAAATTGATTTAAGCAAATAATTAGCATTTACCCAAGTCGAAAATAGAGCCAGACTTCACTAACAGGTGATCCTTTTCCATCTGGGTTTTTGAACTCTTGGTTTAGGAAGTAGCCTTGACTCATGAAATTGGGATATGTGGGCCCCTTAAGTTTTTCCATGAAGTGGCATCTATTGTACCTGCATGATGAGTCCTTTGAGAACTTCACTCGGAAGGAACGTATGAATAAATAAATGGCTGTCGATATGCTTAACAGAGGGGCAGGATCACTTTAATGAAAACAATGGCAAAAACAGGATTGATGAACACAAAATGCATGGTTTATGTTGGCTTAATTTGATTTACATGTAGTAGATAATCAATTTATAAAATTATGTTTTTCTTTGTGTTTTACTTTGCAATCTGAAATAACATGAGGACTCATATGGCACACCCATTTTGGGACACCGATATGGCAATAATATTGTATATTTCTGCATTAATGATCACAGCTGTATAGTACTTTACGAAAGGAAATATCATTAATGTTTTTAAAGTGCATCATCTTGTGGGACGGTTACCAACTTTCATTTGTCTCATATATTGGATGTGAGCAATGGATGACTTTTTGTATTGGGTCTTGCATCAGTTTTTTTTAAACGATCGCAAATTTGAATGAACGCATGCATAATGATCAATACTGAAAGTTATGTCACTCAGAAACCAGCAAATATGTTGTATGAAGGAGCTACGCATATATTGCTACTTCACCAGATTAATGTGAACCCAATGTCAATATAAATTAAATGGAATACGAAAAAATTGTACAGCGCTCAAAGGTGCTGCAGCACAAATAAGATGGTGGTAATTCAAGAGCGCTTTTTGAAAACAGCTATATGCAGTCTAGCATTTGCAAGTTGGTGGTGGGGGAAGGACTATGGGCCAGTTGTATCAAGCAAGTGTTACCGTTCGCAAACGGGCCAATTCGCAGAATTGGCCCGTTTGCGAACGGTAAAAAGCCCTTTGGGATGTATCATCATTTTAAAAGACATTCGCAAAATGGGGACTCACAATTTTTGCGATTACCTATTTTGCAAATGCATTTAGGGAATCGCAATTTGCGATCCCATAAATGCAATGCTGGAAGCAAAAGAATGTTGCTACCTGGCTTTAAGGAATCGTAAATTACCACCAACTTCAAGTTGGTGGTAATTTGCAAATTCCTAGAAAAATGCACTTTTTTGCATTTTTCTAGGTGCCATGTGGCGTACATACATGCCCTTAGGGCATGTATGTGTGCCACATGTGCACACATGCATCTTTCAGGGGTGCAACAGGGTGTCCTTTTGGCCCTCTTGCACCCTTGAAATTGCATGCACAATTTGCGAGTACCTATTGGGTACTCGCAAATTGCGCATGCAATTCCCATTCATTCCTATGGGCCTCTAGGTCCATAGAAATTAAATGGAAGCCATTCCTTATTTGCGACTCGCAATTTGTGAGTTGCAAATAAGGAATGCGTAGGAATCGCAATTTTATTTGCGAAACCTACATACATTGCTTTTTGCAAGTCCATAATAGCAAATCGGTAAAATTCGCTATTAAGGACTCGCAAAATACAATGTTGATGCATCTGGCCCTATATACCTTTTAAAGATAGTCAGCACTTTGTAAACTCTATGGCCAGTTGTAGGCTCTGGCTGAAACACATTGCCATTTTCTGTATCGTTGCACTATAGAGATAAAAGATGAAATGAAATACAGTTGTATTAAGAGACCTGGTTGTGCCGCATGTTTCCTAGAACCACCCATTGGTACTTGGATATCATTTGTGGTAAACCAACATTTAAGGAAGCGTCTCTGCAATATCTATTAATAGAGGTAGGTACCAGTAGGTTGGTATAGTTAGGACCTAGTTTCCATAGGAAGAGCGTTTTCTGTTTTGCCAATAACATTGGTGTCGTTTGACGAATCCTTGCAAAATTTTCAAAACTAGTTCGCTGCTCAATTCAGCTGCGGTGGTGAAAGTTTTGGGGTCTTCCATCAAGTGGGGGTTGGGAAAAAGAGGGGATCCCAAAACGCATTTTCCCCATGTTACCATTAGACGCGGCTACAGCCCCAACTGCTGAACAGAATTACACCAAATTTGGCAGGAAGGTAGACGTTTGTTCAAGGAAGTGCCTTTTTGTGATTTAGTGTAAATCCGTTCAGTAGTTGTGGAGTTATTTAAAGGTTTTACAGATATACAACTGGGGATGCGGAGGATCCATGACCCCACCCAGGATCTCGTGCTGAGATCTGATTGGCTGCTAACACTTCAAACCAGGAAGTGTTGGCAGCCATCTTGTGACTCGGTTGCACCGAGTCACATAAAAAAACATTAAAAAAATGAAAAGGGGGTTGGGTAGAAACACCCTGACCCCATAGGCCTCTCGTGGGGGTCCCACAGGGACCCCGCAGGGCCAAAAAAAGCATTTTAAAAAAAAAGAATTCAGCAGAAGTCAAGCTGTATCCACGAATCCTGCTGAAAAAAATAAAATAAAATGGAGCACAGTCTCCTGCGCTTCATTAATTATCGGCCCCTGGGTGGGCCAGGTACTGGGGGTATTAGAAAAAAAAGGAGGGGGCACATGAACCTCCCCTCATGGAGCTTACTATGCCCTGGGGACTACCACCTTCCTTGGGCTTCTTTGTTTTTAGATGGGGAGTCTTTTTGGAAAAAAAGGAGGGGGGCACACTGGCCTCCCCCATGGGGCTTATTATGCCCCGGGGACCAACACCTCCCCAGGGCTTCTTTACTAATTAATGTGTGGGAGGCCTGTACGGCCTCCCCCGCTGCCCCGGGGTCCAACACCTTCCCGGGGCTTATTTGTTTTTAGATGGGGGGTCTTTTTGGAAAAAAAGGAGGGGGGCACACGGGCCTCCCCTATTGGGGCTTATTATGCCCCGGGGACCACCACCTCCCCGGGGCTTCTTTACTAATTAATGCATGGGAGGCCCGTACAGCTTCCCCCCCAGCCCCAGGGACCAACACCTTCCCGGGGCTTATTTGTTTTTAGATGGGGGGTCTTTTTGGAAAAAAGGGAGGAAGGCACACAGGCCTCCCCTCATGGGGCTTATTATGCCCCAGGGACCACCATCTCCCTGGGGCTTCTTTACTAATTAATGCATGGGAGGCCCATACGGCCTCTCCCCCAGCAACCCCCACCTCCCTGGGGCTTAATGTGAAAATGTGGGTGGCCACCCCGGGGACACCACCTCCCCAGAGCTTTATTTACAAACCATTCACGGGTGTGCAGACCACCCACAGCCCAGGGGACGTCGCCTCCTGGGGGCTTTTAATAAATTGAGTGCTGCCCCCGCTGCCTTGGGGACCATCACCTCCTTGGGGCAAAATTGAAGTGAGTGGGGGGCCGCATCCCTTCCTCCCTGGAGCCTTGCATGGCCCTGGAGACTGCCACCTCCCAGAGCCGGCTCCTGCTATGTCCCAGGGTGCCCACTCCCCAGACATAGCTGTTTGCTATGCATTTTGCTCTTGCTTACTCAAAGCAGCGCACAGTTGCTTTTATACACATAGAGCTGCATGTTGGCAGCTCCCTGTGTGAAAAAGCAATGCCGGCTCCCACAGGTGGCAGGGAGCCAGCATGGAATGCGGGGGCCTTGAGGCTCCCCTGTGGTCCCCAACATTGCGAAGTGGGTGCCCTGAATGGGACCAGGGCACCCACACTAGAGGCCTGGCACTGGGGGATAGGGTCCCCGGGGACAAAATCGGCCTGGGAGGAATCCGCTTAGCCCCCCTCCCTTTAAGTTAATTAAAAAAAATTCTATAAAAAGGCTGGGCCCCGGGGGATGGGGTCCTGGGGCCAAATCGGCCCAGGTAGGGTGCAGTGCAGCCACCTCCCCCGTTTGAAAAAGGCCTGGCCCGGGTGATGGGGTCGCTGGGGACAATATTGGCCCAGGGAAGGGGTGCCATGTGCTGGTTGAGGGATGAAGTATACTTTGGCTCCAGAGGGTCCTTTGGGACCAACACGCTCTGTTGCCACCAGTAAGTCCTACACAGCTGGATTTCTGAGAGGCCTTTGGAGGCCACGCTCCCTTTCTCCACCACTGTGCAAATGCATCTCCTGGTGCACTGCTGGTTGGGGGATGATGTCCCTTTAGATGCTGAGGGCCCTTGGGAGCCAACAAGCCTGCCTGTTACTTCCAGTAAGTCCCATAGAGCACAATTACTGAGAGGACTTCAGAGGCCACCCCGCCTTTCTCTACCACTCTACAAATGGTTGGGGTATGAAGTCTTCTTCGATGCTGAGAGTTCTTCGGGGCCCAGAAGCCTGCCTGTTACCTCCAGTAAGTCCGACACAGCAGGATTCCAGAGAGCTGGTCGGAGGCCCTGCCCCTTTTCTCCACCACTCTGCAAACGTGACTACTAGTTAAAAAAACCATAGAAATTCACTTAGAAAACCAAAGATTACAGAGATATTCTAGTTAGGAAATAGATTTTGAAAATTCTTAGAAATTCAATTAAAAAGCCAAAGGTTACAGGGTCGTTATAGTTAGGAAATAGAATTAATAAAACCTTAGAAATTCACTGAAAAAAACAAAGGTTATATGAACGTTATAGTTAGACTCAGATTTCACTCATACAAAACCACTGAAATTCAGAAGTTATATTTACCTATAACTATAACTTACTCCCCCGCAGTGCACTGCTTATGGCCTCGCATATTACATCACTCATGACATGGTCAGTGGCATCACTGATGACATCTCAAATGACATCAATGATGACATTAATGATGACATCAGCCACAGAACCACTCATACACCTATTCCCACCCCCAAATAACCTCTTGCATGCCCACTCATACACTCACACAACCACTCACATACCCATTCACAGACCTATTCCACTACTCACACACCCACTCACTCCCCCATACAGCCACTCACACACCCACTCACTCACTCACTCATCCAGCCACTCACATAACCATTCACTTACCCATACAGCCACTCATACAACCAATTACTCACTCATACAGCTAGTCACATAACCACACACCCATACAGCCACTCACACACCCACTTAATTACCTAAAAAGTCACTCACACACCCACTCACTCATCCAATCAGCCTCTCAACACAGCCACTTACTTACCCATACAAGCCCTAACACACTCACTCACACAACTGCTTACATACCCATTCACACATCCATACAAGCACTCACACATCCGCTCACTCACCCATACAGCCATTCACACACTCACTCTCCAATACAGCCACCGACACACCAACTCACTTAACAAAACATCCACTCAAACAGCCACTCACTCACCCACACAGCCACTTACACATCCAGTCACACACTCATACAGCCATTCAGACGCCCACTCACTCACCCATACAGTCACTACACACCCACTTACCCACACATAGAGACACTCTCGCCGCCACTCATGCACCCATACAGCCATTGACACCAACTCACTCACCAATACAGCCACTCACACAGCATCTCACTCACCCATACAGCCACTCACACACCCATACACACAAGGTTTCATACAGTCACATAGCCACTCACATAATATATTAGAAATATTATCACTCATTCATAGTACGCCTGGGGCAATGAGGTCCTCTTGTGTCCTGAGGACCTCAGGACACAAGTGGACTTCATCCCCCAAGCAGCAGTGCGCCAGGAGCCACGTTTGCAGAGTGGTGTAAAAAGGGGGCGTGGCCTTGGGCCACTCTCAGCAATCCAGGTGTGTGGCGCTTACTGGAGGTACTTGGTGGGCTAGTTGGCCCCCAGGGACCCTCAGGGTTGAAGGGGACTTAATACCCCAACTTAGAACGTGCCAGGAGGCACGTTTGCAGAGTGGTGGGGAAAGGGGGCGTGGCCTTTGTCCACCTCTCAGCAATCCCACTGTGTGGGGCTTACTGGAGGTAAGAGGTAGGCTAGTTGGCCCCTAAAGGACCCCCAGCAGTGAAGGGAACTTCAATCCCCATCCAAGAGCGCACCAGTGAGCGCGTTTGCAGAGTGGTGGGCAAAGGGGGCGTGGCCTGCTATGAGAACTTAGCAATCCTGCTGTGTGGGACTTACTGGAGGTAATAGGAGGGGTAGTTGGCCCCAAGGATGTCCTTGGGGGCCAACTACCCTCTTCTTACCTCCAGTAAGTCCCACACAGTGGGATTGCTAAGACATCTTCGGAGGCCATGCCCCCTTTTTTCCACCACTCTGCAAACGCGCCTCCTGGCAGACTACGGGATGGGGGATGAAGTCCAATTTACTCCTGAGGGCCTTTGGGGGCAAAGAAGCCCTCCTGGTACCTCCTGTAAGTCCAACGCAGTGGAATTCCTGGGCGCTGGTCGGAGGCCCAGCACCCTTTCTCCACCACTCTGCAAACGCGACTACTAGTTAAAGAAGTGTTTGCAATGTAATAGGTTTTGCATTTGCGAGAATTAGAGCAATTGGCATTGTAAATGTAAAAGTTTTTTTAAAAAATTTTTGGGAATGGAGTGGATGTACGTTGTGTGTAGTGGAATTATGTGGTATGTTGTGCAGTGAAATTATGTGAATAGAAACTATGTGGTATTTAGTGTATAGGAATTATGTAGAGTGGGATTATGTGTTAAGGAGAGTAATTATGTGGTATGGTAGTCTGTGTTGTGGAGTGGTAACGTCAGGTTTAGTCTTCCTCGTTTCCATAGAAGCTCAACTATGAACTCAGTGAAACAAAAAAAGAAGGAATCACTGAGGAGCACTTGTGGACCTATTCAGAGGTATGAGCAGGGCCACTGGAATTAGGTGACTGTTTGGCTGCACCGATTTTCGCACACTTATACATTTTCTGCTTTAGCCACATAATTCATCATGTGCTCCCTAATCTGCAGATTTGAACAAAAAAAGCCTTGTTTCTAGCTCAAACGGCTCAAACGTTAACAAAAATGCAGCGACAAGTGTTACAGCGTGGTGGAAGGCCCTTTGCAAACCTAGAATGGTTACCTGTTACTTATTGCTAAATGTGGGTGTTAAATTGGTACTAATGGTGTGCCACTCTTGCTTCCTTCTGCGCCTCTCTTGCCTCTTTCTGCATTTCTGTTGCTTCTTTCTGCACATTTATTTCTTTTTCTGCACTTCTCTTGCCTCTTTCTGCAAATCTCTTCTACTTTCTGCACCTCTCTTGCCTCTTTCTGCACGTCTGTTGCCTCTTTATGCACCTCATTTGCTTCTTTCTGTACCCCTCTTGCCTCTTTCTGCACCCTTCTTCCCTCTTTCTGCGGTTTTATGATGGAAGAACTACCACATGAACAACTACAGTCTAAACAACGACTCCTCAACCACTACTTAGTGTAAACCACTAAAGTTTTAACAACTGCTATTTTTTACAACTACTATGCCTTTACCATGATTGCCTTTACCCCATTAATGTATCTATTTTCCGGGTAAGTATAAACCTATACCAAAAACCCATACTCACCCTAAAATTACCCTTGTCACTCAAAAACCCATTCCCACCCAAAATGTAACAAATACCCTCGCCACCCAAAAACCCACACCCACCATAAACCCTAAAAATACCCTTGCCACCCAAAAACTCATACTCATGATATATATATATATATATATATATATATATATATATATATATATATATATATATTCACTGAAAAAACCATAGGTTTCAGACACGTTATAGTTAGAAATTAGCATTTAAAAAACCTTTGAAATTCACTGAAAAAACCATAGGTTTCAGGCACGTTATAGTTAGAAATTAGCATTTAAAAACCTTAGAAATTCACTGAAAAAACCATAAGGTTTTAGGGACAGTTATAGTTAGTTGGACATTGCACTCGTACAAAACCCGTGAAATTCCCCCGTTATAGTTAGTTCAGGTAACTATAACTCGCGCCCCCGCAATGCACTGCTGATGAGGTCACATATTACATCACTCATGACATGGTCAGTGACATCACTGATGACATTACTGATGACATCTCAAATGACATCACTGATGACATCACTGATGACATCATCCAGTGACTGTGTGTTTCTGTAAAGTTTAAATATGTTTAATATATATAGGGAAAGGCGTATTGAAGAATGAGTGGGTGTAGAAGCGCCTGAATGGATGATTTAGTAGGTGCGTGACTGAGTCTATAAGTGAGTGATTAAATGTATCTTACTGGATGCATGTGTGAGTGACTAAACTGTGTGAATGTCTGTATCCGTCTGTCTGTTGTTGTGTAAGCAACTGCATGGGTTTCTGACTAGCTAAATGAGTGTCTATATGGGTTATGGATTGGTTCTCTGAGTATCTGTATGGGTGCCTCAGTGTTTGTGTGGGTGGGGTGTGTGTGACTCTGTGCATAGATGTGTGAGTGGGTGATTCACTGGGTGCATGGTTTCAAGAGTGCGTCTGTGATGGACTGTATGGGTGGGTGGGTGAGTGTGTGTATGGGTGTGTTAGTGATTGAATGTATATCTCAGTGGTACATGTGTGAGTAACTACATATGTGAAAGGCAGTATATATGTGTGTTGGAGTATATAAATGGCTATAAGTGAGAGTGTGTGATTGTGAGAGTGGCTATATGGATGAGTGTGTGCTTGCATCAGTGATTGCATAGGAGCGTAAGAATGTGCTAGTATTTTTATGAGTAAGTGAGCTGGTGTGTATAACTGTATAGGTGAGTAAATTGGAGTGTGATTAATTATTTGCATGACTGACTAGGTGTGTGAGTACCTCTATGGATGAGTTGCGTTGTGTGAGGGTTTATATAGGTGTATGAGTGTATATGATAGTCCTGTACTGAGTGACTGTAAGTATGAGTGACTGTACGGGTGAGTGAGTAGATGTGTGTGTGTAGACCTAAGAATCAGTGAGTGGGTATGTACTTATTGGTATTGGAGTGTGTATGGTTTTGAGAATGGCAGTCTGTAATGTAGAGTGGGTGTATCAAAACTTATATTAGGTGTGAGAAGATGCATTAAATTCTCACATGGATGATGTCATCAGTGATGTCATCAGTGATGTCATTTGAGATGTCATCAGTGATGTCATCAGTGATGTCACTGACCATGTCATGAGTGATGTAATATGTGACGTCATCAGCAGTGCATTGCGGGGCGCGAGTTATAGTTACCTGAACTAACTATAAAGGGGGAATTTCACGGGTTTTGTACGAGTGCAATGTCCAACTAACTATAACTGTCCCTAAAACCTTATGGTTTTTTCAGTGAATTTCTAAGGTTTTTTAAATGCTAATTTCTAACTATAACGTGCCTGAAACCTATGGTTTTTTCAGTGAATTTCAAAGGTTTTTTAAATGCTAATTTCTAACTATAACGTGTCTGAAACCTATGGTTTTTTCAGTGAATTTCAAAGGTTTTTTAAATGCTAATTCCTAACTATAACATGTCTGAAACCTACGGTTTTTTCAGTGAATTTCAAAGGTTTTGTAAATGACAATTTTTAAATGTATTAATTGTTATATTTATTTTTTTCATACTGATTTACTACATTTTTAGAAACAATTTTTTTTACATATTTTATTTTTTAAATTACATTGTAATTACATTATACATTACAAAAATACTTTCTCAGAATGAATTACTTTAGTTTAAATACTTTGCACATAGGCAATAGACTTTTAAGTACAGTAGTTACAGTTGTTGCAATGGGCAACACATTTTCAAACACAATGCAACATTCAGCTCAATGTGAATTTCTAGTTAAATGCAATTAGTTACTTTATGGATTACTTTTTCTAACCACAGGACTGGATCCTAGATTCAGTCCTGGGACATCTCCTGTAAACAGTTGAGTAAAAGCGTTTTGGTTACAGTAGTGATTTTTAAGGAATATTATTGTATTTTAAAAAGTTGACACTTAGAAACTTTTTCTCATAGAATCACCAATGTTATCCTATGGAAGGAAATTCACTTAGCAGGTAAAAACTGTTATCGTTACTTTTTCTTACTCAGTGTTGGATCCTGGATCCAGCACTGGTGCATCTCCTGTAAACAGTTGAAAGAATGCGTTTAAGTCATACAGGCGATTTTTAAGGAATATTTGTAGTTTGTGAAAATCGACACTTTGAAACTTTTCTGCTGAAAACCAGACAATGGATTCCTATGGAAGAAAATATAAGTTACTGGTAAGTACGGTTAAAATTACTTTTGAGGATCAGTACTGGGCTAAAAGATGCAGCACTGAGGTCTCTCCTGATAACAGGTGAGTAAATCGGATTTCGTATTTCGGCTGATTTTAGAGGAATATTTTAAAGTTCCAAAACTCCACACTTAGAAGAATTTCCAAGTGAAACCAGTCAATGTTAGCCTATGGAAGGAAATTCAAGTTACTGGTAAGTACGGTTAAAATTACTTTTCAGGACCAGTACTGGGCTGAAAGATACAGCACTGAGGTCTCTCCTTATAACAGGTGAGTAAATCGGAATTCGTATTTCGGCTGATTTTAGAGGAATATTTGTATGTTTCAAAAATCAACACTTAGAAACTTTTTCAGCAAAAGCAGGCAATGATATCCTATGGAAGGAAATTCAAGTTACTGGTAAGTACGGTTAAAATTACTTTTGAGGATCAGTACTGGGCTGAAAGATGCAGCACTGAGGTCTCTCCTGATAACAGGTGAGTAAATCGGAATTCGTATTTCGGCTGATTTTAGAGGAATATTTTAAAGTTCCAAAACTCCACACTTAGAAGAATTTCCAAGTGAAACCAGTCAATGTTAGCCTATGGAAGGAAATTCAAGTTACTGGTAAGTACGGTTAAAATTACTTTTCAGGACCAGTACTGGGCTGAAAGATACAGCACTGAGGTCTCTCCTGATAACAGGTGAGTAAATCGGAATTCGTATTTCGGCTGATTTTAGAGGAATATTTTAAAGTTCCAAAACTCCACACTTAGAAGAATTTCCAAGTGAAACCAGTCAATGTTAGCCTATGGAAGGAAATTCAAGTTACTGGTAAGTACGGTTAAAATTACTTTTCAGGATTAGTACTGGGCTGAAAGATGCAGCACTGAGGTCTCTCCTGATAACAGGTGAGTAAATCAGAATTCGTATTTCGGCTGATTTTAGAGGAATATTTGCACAATGGTGAAGGGAGGGGGCGGGGCCTGAGGTGACATCTGTGCAAACGCGCCCCGTGGCGCGTTTTAAATTGGGGGATTAAGTCCCCTTGAATCATGAGGGTCCCTACGGGCCAACTAGCCCACCAGGAACCTCCAGTATGCGCCAGGGGGCTGCGTTGCAGAGACATGTACAGAGGCCACACCCCTTTTTACACCTCTCTGCAACGCAGCTCTGTGGCGCTTTCTGGATGTACCTGTTGGGCTAGTTGGCCCCCAGGGACCCTCAGGATTGAAGGGGATTTAATTTCCCATCTTAAAACGCGCCACGGGGCCTGTTTGCACACATGTCACCTGAAGCCCCGCCCTCCCTTCACCACTGTGCAAACGCGCCCGTGGCGCGTTTTAAGTCGGGGGATTAACTCCCCTTGAATCCTGAGGGTCCCTGGGGTGCAACTAGCCCACCATATACCTCCAAAAGCGCCACAGAGCTGCGTTGCAGAGAGGTGTAAAAAGGGGCGTGGCCTCTGTACACCTCTCTGCAAGGCAGCTCCCTGGCGCATACTGGAGGTTCCTGGTGGGCTAGTTGGCCCTCAGGGACCCCCAGTATTCAAGGGGAATTGCTCTCCTCTGCAAACGCGCCAGGGGCGCGTTTGCAGAGTGGTGAAGGAAGGGGGCGGGGCCTGCGGGCCCGATCGTTCCCCTCTGAAGGGGGGTGTGTGGCCCCCCTTCCTTTTTCCTATTTTTAGGCCCTGGGGACCCCATCCCCCAGGGCCTTACCCCCTTTTTTTAAAATTAAAATAAAATAAAAACGGGAAGGGGGCCGCGTGGCCCCCTTCCCTGGGCCTGTATTGGCCCCGGGACCCCATCCCCGGGGCATGGCCTCTTTTTTTTTATTTGGAGGGGGCTGCGTGGCCCCCTCCTCAGGCCATTTAAGGCCCCGGGGACCCCATCCCTCGGGGCCGGCCTTGCACTTTTTTTTTTTACTTTTTTTTACCTTTGGGGAGGGGGGCTGCGTGGCCCCCCTCCATGGCCACTTATGGCCCCGGGGACCCCATCCCCCGGGGCCTGGCCTCTCGTTGGGGACTGTGGGGGGGTCCCCAAACCCCCCACAGTCCCGCCGGCTCCCCGTGTCCTACGGGAGCCGGCATTGCTTTAGCACATGGGGAGCAGCTAACATGCTGCTCCCCATGTGGAAAGCAATCAGCTTTGGATATTGGAAGAGAGAGCAGGTCCTGCTCTCTCTTCCAATATCCAAGCAGTTTGTAATGACAGGACGGGAGCCGCGAGGCTCCCGTCCTGTCATTGCAAACAGCAGTGTCCCGGGGTAGGCACCCCGGGACACTGCAGGAGCCGGCCCTGGGGGTGGCGGTCCACAGGGCCACCACAGGCTTCCAGGAGGGGGCCGCGCGGCCCCCTCCTTACATTTTGAAAGCCCCGGGAGGTGGTGGTCCTCGGGGCTTGGGGGTCCAAAACGGACCCCCATTGTAATTTTTCTTAGTGCCCCGGGGAGGTGGTGGTCTCCGGGCGTGTGGGGGCTGGAGCCCCCCACACAGGTTTTTCAAAAATAAAAAAAGAAGCCCCGGGAGGTGGCGGTCCCGGGGCTGCGGGAGGACTCAGAGCCCTCCCGCACCATTATACATAAAGCCCCGGGGGTGGTGGTCCCTGGGCTTGGGGGCCCTTAGAGGCCCCCCACACATAAAATTAACCCCCCCAGCATGCCCCCGGGACTTGGCCCACCCGGGGCCACTAACATCGAAGCGCGGGAGACCGCGCTTCGATTTTTTTTTTTTTTCCGGCAGGATTCGCGCACCCTGAGCGCATCCTGCCGATTTTTTTTAAAAAAAAAATTTTTTTTTTGCCCAGGGGGTCCTTGTGGGACCCCCTGAGCAGACCTAGGGGGTCAGGGTGTTTCTACCCTGCCCCCTTTGTGCACTTTGCGCACTTGTTTCTGTCCCTCGGTTCTACCGAGGATAAAATGGCTGCCAACACTTCCTGATTTGGAGTGTTGACAGCCAATTAGCATGCAGCTCGTGATCGGGAGGGTGCGCGAATCCGACGCGGCCATAGATATATATGTACTTTTACTTTTGATTTTCTCAGCAACTACTGAACGGATTTACACCATTTAACAAAAAGGGTTCTTTCTGAACCAAGAACTACCTCTTTGACAAATTTGGTGTAATTCCGTTCAGCAGTTCGGGCTGTAGCCGTGTCTAAAGTTTCCTATGGAAAATTGCATGGGGAAAACGCGTTTTGGGACCCCCTTTTCTCGGCCCCCGCTTGACGAATCCCCCGAGACTTTCAGGGTAGGAGCGGACCGGAGCGCCCCACAAAGTTTGAACATTTTGCGAAGATACGTCAACCGGCAAGAGAGTTATTTCAAATAGAATGTCGCGGATTTCCTATGGATAATAGGTTGTAACTATAACTATCTACTGGCGACCGCCAGTAGATAATATATATGTATATATATATATATATATATATATATATATATATATATATATATATATATATATATATATGTATATATATATATTACCTCCTGGCGGTCGCCGGTAGGTAGTTATAGTTAGGACCTTGTTTCTATTCAAAAAGAGTTTTTTCTTTTGCCAATATCTTTGGTGCCGTTTTGACGAATCTTTGCAACATTTTCAAAACTAATGGGGCGCTCCAGTCAGCTCCTGTCTTGAATGTTTCAGGGTGATTTGTCAAGCGGGGGCCGATAAAAAAGGGGGGTCCCAAAACGCGTTTTCCACATGTTAATTTCCATAGGAAACTTAAGACAAGGCTACAGCCCGAACTGCTGTACGGAATTACACCAAATTTGGCAAAAAGGTAGCTCTTGGTTCAGAAAGCGCCCTTTTTTTAAATGGTGTAAATCCGTTGAGTAGTTTTTTAAATATTAAAGGAAAAAGAAATCTATATATCTGGGCGGAGCCTAACCACACATCTCATCGTGAGATCTGATTGGCTGTCAGCACTTCATCCAAGAAGTGTTGGCAGCCATCTTGGGACCAATATACATGATAGCACCCCATTAAAATGCATTGTAGTGAATGGAAGGTTTTGAGGGTCACCAAAAGGAGAACGTATAAAGGGTGATAAGACTTTAGTTACATTATAAACATTTGTTGATGGTACCATACAAATTTTAGGAATTGTGGTGTGTTCTAAGGTGATTTTACCCTATGAAAAAGCCTTCTGCTGGGATATCATGAATCATGTTTGAGAGAAAACTATTTTCTCCTACTTTTCCCATAGAGGTTTGGAAGGTGATCTAGAAGCTAAAATGAGAGCATATTTTCTGTAAATTCACATTATCTTTCTCAGTCATGTGAGAATGAAGTCTGACATTCTCAGTAAAACATGTACATCCAACAAGGGCAGAGACTGTCAGTTGATTCCTTTGTGTTCTACTGCAGCTTCCCAGAGTGTTCTAAAGAACAACTAGAGCGCAAACAGTCTTACTTATGACAAAAGTATGGCACACCTGAAGCCATCTTGATTGGAATAAAGTGGTAACACTTAAAACATTTAATTTAAAAAAGGAACAAAATGAGGGGGTTAATTTTGCCATAGAAATTATGATTAGTCCTGCAGAAAGAAAAATTAGGGCACTTTTTGAGCAGCAGACTTCCCTGGTGAGCAGTAGCTTTACTACAGTGATCTAATGAGCAACTAGAGTGCTAACATTCTGAATTTATGGCAAATGTGTGACACATCTGAATGCCTTCTTGATGGAATCAAAGTAAAAAACTGAAAGCCTTTCCTACTGAGGAGACTACAGTAAATGAGGAAATTAGGAAACTTCAAAACAAATAAATCTCCCAAGATGGCCACCAGAGACAAAAGAGCCCAAATGTAGCACAAATATCACCCAGATGTAGCCCACGTATTGCCCAATGACAGAAGTGTGCAAAACACTTTTTATTTTTTTGCAGTTTTATATAGTGGTCAGGTATTGGAGTGCTTTACATGAGCATTGTTTACATCACACAAGGACAAATTCATGTTGATTGTAGACATGGGGAGATTAAGTGATTTGCCCAAAATCACAGAATGTCGAGCTGAAGCAGAAACTCCAACCTGGTTCCCCAGTTGCAAAGTCTGCAGCTCTGGAAGTAATACCACATCCTCTCCCCTAAGTGCAACATTTAATCAAGTGGTCAACTGGATAAAAAAACATAAAGATAACAAATAATTTAAAAGTGCTTTGTCCGTATTTGAAAACTCAGAAAATATGTCCTCATTTTAGTTTTTTAGAGCACTAACCATAATTTGGATGCAAATAAGACCCTCTCATTTCTGTAATTTCTAAAGGAAATGCTCTAGGTATTACAGTTTTGATTACATCAAGATGACGTCAGGCGTGCCACACTTTTGTAATAAATATAGAATGTTAGCAATCTAGTTGTTCATTAGGATACTGTTGAGAGGCAGAGGCCAGGGGCACAGACTCAGAAAATTCAAGGCAGGTAGGAGGTGCAGAGGCAACAATTTGACCACACTGGGCAGGCAGGCAGGGCTGTATAAGCACAACAGACTACGGAGGGCAGTGGAAAGGGGGGTAGGGGCAGCAAACCAACAATGCAGGACAGGCAAGAGAGGCTGTGGCAATATAATAGACCATTGTGGGCAGAAGGAAGAGGCAGTGGTAGTACAACCATACATGCCAACAGACCCGATTCAGCCAGGAAACGCCCAATGTTTTTAAGCCCAAATGGGCTTTATTTGATCTGTCTCTTGTCTACAATCTTCTCTTTTTCAATGTAAGTCAATGGGGAAAATCAATACCCCACTTTTTTTTCAAAATCTCCCTCTTATCAAGTTCAAAATGTTAGTAAGTATGGTACATTGGATCATGGAAGGCAGGAGGAATTGGGGTAGGGACATGGACTCGGATAACAGAGGACATGAGGGACATGGACAGGTGCACCAAACTGACCTTACAGGGCAGGCATCAGGGTTTGCAGCAGCACAATACACCACACAGGGCATGCGGGACGGGAGTGCAGCACAACAATCCATGGAAAGCAACAGTGAGGGGATAGGACAATGCACATGGACAACAGAGAACAGAGGGGAATGAGGCAATGGCAGCTAGCTGACCATAATGGACAGACAGGAGAGAAAGCTGCAGCATAATGGACCATAAAGGGCAGGAGGTAGGGATCAGGGGCATTACAATGGAACAGACAAACCAGGAGGGAGGGAATAGGGGTCTGCACATGGAAAACAGAGGGCAGGGGGCAAGGGGGCAGGGCAGGAGCAGCAAGCTGACAATGGAGGTCAGGCAGGATGGGCACTAGAAGCAAGACACACCATGGAGAGCAACAGTGAGACTATAATGGCATACACACAGACCATGGAGGGAAGGTGGGAGGGGCCATGGCAGCACAGAAGACCATGCATGGCAAGCGGGAGGGTTAGTGGCAGCACAATGGCCATGATGGGCGAGAAGGAGGGGGCAGGTGCATGCAGAAAGGATCATGGAGGATAGAAGGGAGGGGTAGGAGCTGGGCACAGACAAGAGAGTTCAGGGGAAGGGGCCTCACAACAGACCACGCGGGGCAGGCAGGAGGAGCAGTTGCAGCACAACAGACCAGGGAGGGCAGAAGGGTGTGGCAGTAAAATGGACCATGGAGGACAGGAGGAAGGGGATAGGGGCATGGAACGTGGACAGGCAGGGTGGAGGTGGCAGGGACAGGTTACAGTCATCTGACAATGCTAGGCAGGTGGGAGGGGAGTGGCAGCTCAACAGAACACTCAGAGTAGATAGGAGGGGCAGGTCCATGGAACATGATGGGCAAAAAGGATGAAGCAGGGGCATGCACACAGACATCGGAGGGCAGGGGGAAGAAGAGTAGGGGCAGCAAGCTAAGCACAGAGGCTAAGCAGGAGGTCAATGATGGGGCATAGAATTGGGCAATGGAGGGCAGGAGGAGTGGACTGGGACATCATGCTAAATGGAGGGCAGTGGCAGCACATCAGACCATGCATGGCAGGAGGGAGAGAGCTAGTGCATGGATTCAGACAACAGAGGATAGGGAGAAGGTGTATGGGGCAGCAAGCTAACTGTTCAGAGAAGGCGGGAAGGCCAGTGGCAGAAGAACGGCCACACAGGGCTGTAATGAGGGAGCAGGGACATGGACTTGGACAATGGATGGCAAGGAGGAGGGGAGGCAGGAGCAGCAAGCTTGGGTGGGGGCAGCACAATGCCAGGCCAGGCCCTGCTTCCAACCCCCCACCATGCATTGTGATAGGCATCTTACTTAACGTTAAAAAAATCTAGAAATTAGCTGAAAAAAACAAAGATTACAGGGACGTTATAGTTAGACTCAGATTTCACTCATACAAAACCAGTGAAATTCAGCAGTTATAGTTGCCTGAGCTAACTATAACTTATACCCCCGCAATGCTCTGCTTATGACCTCAGCCATTACATCATTCATGACATGGTCAGTGACATCACTAATGACATCACTCATGACATCTCAAATGAGCTGTGAATGGAATGGAACTATAATCGCTAGAACTTTATTTATGGATAGTGTGTGCATATTAACACCCCTTTTGTTTTCTTTTCTTTCATGTAAGAACCATTATAATACGCAACGTGCCCAGATCAATATTGCCGATAGCCTTGCACTTTAAAGTAATGTGTAGTCCATTGTTTATGTTGATGTTTGCAATCTTAAGTATGTTTATTATGAACAAGTCACGTTGATGAACATACAGGTACGGCAGTCACGGGGCAAGATATGCTGAAATGACATTATGTGCATATTAGCACTTGTTTTCTTTTCTTTATTGTATCAATTCCTGAATTTTCACATCGTGACAAGGCCAATATGGCCGCCAGCTTTTTGGATTAAAGTAATATGTAGTCCTTTGTTTATGTTGGCAACTGGAGGCATTTGTACATTTAAATAAGGAAGCTACAATGACGTCTTGTATCGTTATCAAGGTTCGGACGAGCCGAAACGCGTGGATCGCACTTCGCATTTGAGATGTCATCAGTGATGTCATCAATGATGTCACTGATCATGTCATGAGTGATGTAATATGTGACGTCATCAGCAGTGCATTGCGGAGGCGTGAGATATATATATATATATATATATATATATATAGCAGACGCCGTTCTTCGTGGATTCCCTTCTCTGGGAAAGGACGGAACACGAATATATATATTCACTGAAAAAACCATAGGTTTCAGGCACGTTATAGTTAGAAATTAGCATTTAAAAAACCTTAGAAATTCACTGAAAAAACCATAGATTTTAGGGAAAGTTATAGTTAGTTGGACATTGCACTCGTACAAAACCCGTGAAATTCCCCATTATAGTTAGTTCAGCTAACTATAACTCGCGCCCCCGCAATGCACTGCTGATGACGTCACATATTACATCACTCATGACATGGTCAGTGACATCACTCATGACATCACTGACCACCAGGTACCTCCAGTAAGCGCCACAGAGCTGTGTTGAAGAGAGGTGTAAAAAGGGGCGTGGCCTGCACCACCTCTCTGCAACGCAGCCCTGTGTCGTGCACTGGAGGTACCTGGTGGGCTAGTTGGCCCCCAGGGACCCCCAGTATTCAAGGGGAATTAATTTCCCAACTTAAAACGCGCCACAGGGCGTGTTTTCACACATGTCACCTGAGGCCCCACCCCCTCCCTTCACCACTATGCAAACACGCCCTGTGGCGCGATTTAAGTTGGGGTATTAGGTCACCTTGAATCCTGAGGGTTCCTGGGGCCCAACTAGCCCACCAGGTACTTCCAGTAAGCGCCACAGAGCTGCGTTGCAGAGAGGTGGTCAGAGGCCACGCCCCTTTTTACACCTCTCTGCAACGCAGCTCTGTGGCGCTTACTAAAGGTACCTGGTGGGCTAATTGGCCCAGGGACCCTCAGTATTGAAGAGGAATTAATTCCCCAACTTCAAACGAGCCACAGGGCGTGTTTGCACACATGTCACCCCAGGCCCCGTCCCCTCCCTTCACCACTGTGCAAACGCGCCCCGTGGCGCGTTTTAAGTTGGGGGATTAAGTCCCCTTGAATCCTGACGGTCCCTGGGGTCCAACTAGCCCACCAGGTACCTCCAGTAAGCGCCACAGAGCTGCGTTGCAGAGAGGTGTAAAGGGGCGTGGCCTGGACCACCTCTCTGCAACGCAGCCCTGTGGTGCTGACTGGAGGTACCTGGTGGGCTAGTTGGCCCCCAGGGACCCCCAGTATTGAAGGGGAATTAAATCCCCATTTTAAAACACGCCACGGGGCGCGTTTGCTGAGTGGTAAAGGAAGGGGGCGGGGCCTGCGGCACGATCTTTTTTTTTATTTTTTATTTTTAGAGGGGGGCTGTGTGGCCCCCCTTCTTTTTTCCTATTTTTGGGCCCTGGGGACCCCATCCCCCAGGGTCTTACCCCTTTAAAAAAAAAAAAAAAAAAAGTAAACGGGAAGGGGGCCGCGTAGCCCCCCTCCCGTGGCCGATTCCGGCCCCGGGGACCCCATCTTCCGGGGCATGGCCACAATTTTTTTGTATTTTCTTAAGGAGGGGGACTGCGTGGCCCCCCTCCTCAGGCCTCCTTTTGCCCCGGGGACGCCATCCCCCGGGGCAGACCTTTTTTTATTTATTTTTTGTTTGTTTTTGGGGAGGGGGGCTGCGTGGCCCCCCTCCCGGGCCACTACTTGCCCCGGGACCCCATCCCCCGGGGACGGCCCTATCCGTTGGGGACCGTGGGGGGGTCCCCAATCCCCCCACGGTCCCGCCGGCTCCCCGCGTCCTGCGGGAGCCGGCATTGCTTTTCCACACGGGGAACTGCTTAGATGCAGCTCCCCGTGTGGAAAAGCAATTTGCTTTGAATTTTGGAAGAGAGAGCAGGTTTCCTGCTCTCTCTTCCAAAATTCAAAGCAAGTTTGCTATGGCAGGACGGGAGCCGCGAGGCTCCCGCCCTGCCATAGCAAACAGCAGTGTCCCGGGGGTGGGCACCCTGGGACACTGCAGGAGCCGGCCCTGGGGGGTGGTGGTCCCCAGGGCCATCACAGGCTCCAGGAGGGGGGCCGAGCGTTTTTTAAACATCAGACTAAGGCGTAAGCCGAAACGCGTCATGTTGGCTATATGAATTAAAATGAATAATTCAAGATTTGGACCCCGTGAGTGCTTATTTTCAATCCAAAGAGGAAAGAATTGTGA